>PGTU02014817.1:0-14877 GCA_002896215.2 Cicer echinospermum
AATAACATATAATAAAATAGAGTTGTAAAATAAAGTAATGATTACATATTTATTTGACAACTCAATTGTATTATTTGTTATTATAATTACATATAATAAAATAGGGTTTTTAATTAAATAACATTTAATAAAATTGAGTTGTGTAATAAATAAGTAAATATTACTTTATTTGACAACTCTATTTTATTATATGTTATTATTATCTTTGTTAAAAAGTACAAGTACATAACGAAGATAATAATTACATATAATAAAATAGAGTTGTCAAATAAAAAAATAATTACATATTTATTTGACAGCTCAATTGTGTTGTATGTTATTATTATTTTCGTTATTAAATACAACTACAAAACGAAAGATAATAATAACATTTAATAAAATAGACATGTCAAATAAAGTAATATTAACGTAATTATATGACAACTTAAATTTGTTATATGTTATTATAAATTCGTTATTAAGTACAACTACAAACGAATATCATAATAACATTTAATAAAATATAGTTGTGTAACAAGTAAGTAATTATTACTTTATTTGAAACCAATTTTTTATTATATGTTATTATTATATTCGTTTTATAGTTTTACTTCATAACAAATATAATAATAACATATAATAAAATTGAGTTTATCAAATAAATATGTAATTATTAATTTATTTGACAACACTATTTTATTATATGTTCTTATTATCTCCATTAAAAAGTACTACTATATAAAGGAGAAATTAATAACATATAGCAAAATAGATTTGTTAAAAGAAACTAATAATTAATATTTAATTGACAACTCAATTTTGTTATATGTTATTATTGTTTTCGTTATTAAGTACAACTACAAAACGAAGATAATGATAATATTTAACAAAATAGATTTGTGTAATAAATAAGTAAATATTACTTTATTATCTTCATTTTAAAGTACTACTATATAACGAAAAAAATAATAACGTATAAAAACAAAGGTTGTCAAATAAAGTAATCATTACATATTTATTTGATAGCTCAATTGTGTTATAAGTTATTATTATTTTCGTTAATAAGTACAACTATAAAACGAAGACAATAATAACATTTAATAAAATAGAGTTCTGTATTAATTAAGTTATTATTACTTTATTTGACAACTCTCTTTTATTATATGTTATTATTATCTTCGTTATAAACTACAAAAATATAACCAAGATAATAATAACATATAATAAAATAGAGTTGTAAAAGAAAGTAATAATTACATTTTTATTCGACATATCAATTGTGTTATATGTTATTATTATTTTTGTTATTAATAACAACAACAATACGAACATAATAATAACAATTAATAAAATAGAGTTGTCAAATAAAGTAATATTTACAAAATAGTGTTGTCAAATATTTACAAATTTAGTTGACAATCTAATTTATTAAATAAAGTAATAGGGTTTAGGATTTAATTGACAATCTATTTTATTAAATGTTATTATTATTTTCGTTTTGTAGATATACTTAATAACGAAAATAATAATAACATATAAAAAAAATTTAGTTGTCAAATAAATTGACAGCGCTATTTTATTATATGTTATTATTATCTTGGTTATTAAGTAAAACTAAAAAATGAAGATAATAATATAAAATATAAGAAAATAGTGTTGTTAAATAAAGTAATAATTACTTATTTATTACACATATCTATTTTATAAAATGTTATTATTATATTTGTTTTGTAATTGTACTTAATAACGAAAATTATATTAACATATTTCAAAATTGAGTTGTCAAATAAATTTGTAAATATTATTTTATTTTACAACTCTATTTTATTAAATTTTATTATTATCTTTGTTTTGTAGTTGTACTTAATAACAAAAATAATAATAACATATAACAAAATTTAGTTGTTAAATAAATATGTAATTATTACCTTATTTAACAACTCTAATTTATTATATGTTATTTTTATCTTCGTTATATAGGTGTAATTCATAACGAAGATAATAATAACATATAATAAAATAGAGTTGTTAAATCAAGTAATAATTACATATTTATTTGATAAACTCAATTTTATTATATGTTATTATTATCTTCGTTACAAAGTAAAACTATAAAATGAAGATAATAATAACATATCATAAAATAGTATTGTCAAATAAAGTAATAATTACTTATTTATTACACAAATTTATGTTATTAAATGTTATCATTAGTTTCGTTTTGTAGCCGTACTTAATAACGAAAGTTATAATAACATATAAGAAAATTGAGTTGTCAAAAAAGTTGTAAATTTTAATTAATTTGATAACTCTAATTTATTGAATTTTATTATTATCTTCCTTTTGTAATTGTACTTAATAATGAAAATAATAATAACATATAACACAATTAAGCTGTCAAAGAAATAAGTAATTACTACTTTATTTCAAAACTCTATTTTACCATATGTTATTATTATCTTTGTTATATAGTTATATTTTATAAATAAAATTATAATAACATACTAGAAAGTTGAGTTGTCAAATAAATTTGTAAAAATTACTTTATTTGACAACTCTAATTTATTAAATGTTATTATTATCTTCGTCTTGTAGTTGTACTTTATAGCGAAAATAATAATAACATATAACTCAATTGAACTGTCAAATAAATATCTAATTATTACTTTTTTTGTCAACTCTATTTTATTATATGTTATTATTATCTTCGTTTTGTAGTTGTACTTTATAGTGAAAATAATAATAACATATAATAAAATAGTGTTGTTAAATAAAGTAATATTTACTTTTTCATTACACATTTCTATTTTATTAAATGTTATTATTATCTTCGTTTTGTAGTTGTACTTAATAACGAAAATTATAACAACTTATAACAAAATTGAGTTGTCAATTAAATTTGTAAATATTACTTTATTTGAAAACTCTATTTTATTAAATGTTATTATTATCTTCGTTTTGTATTTGTACTCAATCACAAAAATAATAATAACATATTACAAAATTGAGTTGTCAAATAAACAAATAATTATATATTTATTTGACAACACTATTTTATTATATGACAACTCAATATCCTCGGTATCATGTGTTCTTTTTGGGAAATTTAAAGTGTCACCGGAAACACAATTATAAATTTAGGAGAAAAATTCTACAAGGGTCTTCCAATCCTCGATTTCATCTGGAGTTTTGGGCGATTTTTGTAGCACTCAACAAAAATGGACTGAAAACCGTACTTTTGGACAAGACGATGGTTAGTGATTGAAATCTAACGGGAAATCGAAACACAATTAGAAATTTAGGAGACAAATGCTATACTGGTCTCCTGGTCCTCGATTTCATCACGACCTTTCTATCGATTTTCTTACGAACTGACAATAATGGAGCAAAATCTGTATTTTTGAACCAGACGATGCCTAGTTTTTGAAATCTGACAAGAAACCCGAAACACAATTATAAATTTAGGAGAGGAATGCTATAAGGGTCTCTAGGTCCTCCATTTCATTTACACTTTTCATTGGATTTGTTAACCACCATACATAAATAGACCGAAATTTTTTATTTTGGACAAGACAATGGCTAATGTTTGAAATCTGACGTGGAACCCGAATCATAATTATAAAATTAGTAGAATAATGCTATAAGGGACTCCTAGTCCTCGATTTCATCTAGACTTTTCGGACGATTTTCGTACCACCTGATAAAAATGAACTGAAATCCGTATTTTAGGACCAAGCAATGGCTAGTGCTTGAAATCTGACGCTGAACCCGATACACAGTTATAAATTTCGGAGAAGAATGCTATAAGGGTCTCTCGATCCTCGATTTTCAGATGGACTTTTCTGGCAATTTTCGTACCACCCATAAAAAATGGACCGAAATCATAATTTTGGGATTAAACGAAGGCTAGTGTTTAAAATCTGAAGCGAAACTCGAAACTTAGTTTTAAATTTAAGAGAAGAATGCTATAAGGGTCTCCGAGTCTCCGATTTCATCTGGACTTTTCGGGTGATTTTTGAAACACCCGACAAAAATGGAACGAAATCCATATTTTCAGACCAGACGATGGCTGGTGTTTAAATTCTGACCCAGAACCCGAAACATAGTTATAAATTTAGGAGAACAATGCAATAAGGGTCTTTGGATCCTCGATTTCATCCGAACTTTTCGGGTGATTTTTCTACCAAACGACAAAAATGGACCGAAATCCGTATTTTCGGACCAGACGATGGCTAGTATTTGAAATCTAACGCGGAACCTGAAACATAGTTATAAATTTAGGAGAAGAATGCTATAAGGGTCTCTCAGTCCCCGAATTCAACTTGACTTTTCATGTTATTTTTATACTACCCGACAAAAATGGATTGAAATCCGTATTTTCTGACCAAACAATGGCCAGTGTATGAAATTTGACGCGGAACCCGAAACACAGTTATAAATTTAGGAGAATAATTCTATAAGGGTCTCTCGGTCGTCGATATCATCTGGACCTTTCGGGTAATTTTTGTACCCCTCGACAAAAAGAGACTGAAATCCGTATTTTCTGGCCAAACGATGGCTAGTGTTGGAAATCTGACACGTAACCAAAAACACAGTTATAAAATGGACCGAAATCCGTCTTTTTGGAACAAAAAATAGATAGTGTTTGAAATCTGTACCGAACCCGAATTACAGTTCTAAATTTAGTTGAAGAATGTCGTAGGGGTCTCCCGGTCCTCGATTCATCTTGACTTTTCAAGCGATTTTCGTACCACCTGACAAAAATGGAATGAAATCTATCTTTTTGAATAAGGCGATCGCTAATGTTTGAAATCTTAACGAAACTCGAAACCCGATACACAGTTTGAAATTTAGGACCAGAATGATATAAGGGTCCCCCAGTCCTCGATTTCATTTAGACATTTCGGGTGATTTTAATACCACCCAGAAAAAATGGACCGAATGCCGAATTTTCGTACTAGACGATGGCTAGTATTTGAAATCTGACCCCAAATACAATTGTAAATTTAGGAGAAGAATGCTAAAAGGGTCTCCCGATCCTCGATTTTATCTGGACTTTTCGAGGGATTTTTGTATGTCGAGACAAAAATGTACCGAAAACCGTAATTTTGGACTAGACGATGGCTAGTTTTTGAAATCTAACACGGAACCCGAAACGCAGTCTTAAATGTAGGAGAAGAATTCTATAAGAGTCTTCCAGTCCTATATTTCATTTGGACTTCTTGGTCGATTATCGTACCACTCGACAAAAATGGACATAAATCTGTATTTTTGGACCAAAACATGGCTAGTGTTTGAAATCTAACGCGGAACCGAAAACACAGTTATTAATTTAGAAGAAGAATTCTAAAAGGGTCTCTAGGTCCTCGATTTCATATGGACTTTTCGGGAGATTTGCGTACTTCACAACAAAATGGACTGAAATTCGTAGTTTGGTTCACACGATGGCTAGTGTTTGAAATATGACGCCAAACCCGAAACACCCTTACAAATTTAGGGAGAAAAATGCTATAAGGGTCTTCCGGTCCTCGATTTCATCTGGAATTTACGGGCGATTTTTGTACCACCTAAAAAACAATGGACTGAAATTTGTATTTTCTAACGAGACGATTGGCTAGTGTTTGAAATCTAACCTGAAAAACAATTATAAATTTAGGAGAAGCATGCTAAAAGTGTCTCCACTTCTTATTTTTATTTGGACTTTTTGGGTGATTTTCGTGCACACCCGACAAAAATGGACCAAAATATGTAACATATAATAAACATAGAGTTGTCAAATAAATATGTAATTATTATATATTTGACATCTCTAATTTAATTTATGTTATTATTATCCTTGTTTTATTGTTTTACTTTATAACGAATATAATATTAATATATAAAAAAATAGAGTTGTCAAATAAAGTAAATATTACATCTTTATTTTATTAAGTTTTATTGTGTTAGGGAGTTTAGGGTTTAAGAAATAACGTTTAGGGTTTAAGATTCGGGGTATAGTATATAGGGTTATCTTCATTGCAAAATATTACTACAAAACGATCATAATAATAACATATAATAAAAGACAGTTGTCAAATAAATATGTAATAATTTTATTTGATAACTCTATTTTAATATATGTTATTATTATCTTCGTAATGTATTTGTGGTAAATAAAGTATTTTCAAAATCCAAAATTACATTAACAAAGTCTTAAAACTAATATTTTTGACAAAATACAAAAGTGTATTCGAATACACGTGTATTCGAATACAGATGCTAAGTCAGAAGTAAAAGCCTCACATTTTTATTCGACTCCGACCATCTGTAGTCGAATACAAAGCAAGTCAGTAGCTAAATCTTTGCTTATGTATTCGACTACGACCTTCTATAGTCGAATACAAAGTAAGTCAGTGGCAAATTTCATGAATCTGTATTCGACTACATGAATGGTGTATTCGAATAGAAGGTGCAAATTTTGAATAAATCTGAATGTTACAAAGAGGTGTATTCGAATACACACATCCTGTATTCGAATACAATTGGAAGCAATACAAATTTTTCAGATCTGAAATGGCTCTAGATCATTGTATTTGTTCATCAAATCTCTTGGATCATTGGCCACAAATCTTTAAGAATGTTTATGGAGTATAAATACACCATAACTTCATTATCAAACACTACACAATCCTTTGAATCCAAATACCTTGAATAACTTTGAACAAAATTCTGCTTTTACAAAAGTACTTGCATTTCATTTCATTCATTCAGAAAGGTTCTTCAAAGTACTTGAAGTATTATTGGAATTGAAAATTTCATTTACCTCTCCTCTATCCTTATTCCAAATCATATTGTATCACTGTAAAAGAAAGTTAGTACTTAATTAAAGTAGCTCAATCTAAGATTTAGTGGTGGTGATATCTTAGATAGTATTGTTAGAAGTTTGTAGCAGAAATCTATGGGTGGCGCGGTTGTATCGATTTTCTGACAATAAGTGGATTAATCTCTTGTCAGTGTGCAAGTGGACGTTGGTTTTGAACCCTTGGTTATGAGGGGTTACCAGGATAATTCTATTGTGTACATTTACTTACTGCATTTAGTTATTATTAGCTACTATCTTATCGCTGAAAACAAGAAAATCTCATAACACCTAATTCACCCCCGTTTTAGGCGTACCTCTGTACTTACATATTTCATCTGCACTTTTCGGGCGATTTTCGTACCACCCGACCAAAATGGACCGAAATCCGTATTTTCGAACCAGACGATGGCTAGTGTTTGAAATTTGCACAGAACTCGTAACACAGTTATAAATTTTGGAGAAGAATGCTATAAGTGTCTCCCAGTCCTCGATTTCATATGGACTTTTGGGCAATTTTCGTACCCCTCGACAAAAATGGGCCAAAATCAATATTTTCGGACCAGGCGATGGCTAGTGTTTCAAATCGGGCTCGCAACCCAAAACACAATTATAAATTTTGGAGAAGAACGCTATAAGGGTCTCCTGGTCCTCGATTTCATATGGACTTTTCGGGCGATTTTCGTACCACCCGACTAAAATGTACTGAAATCCGTATTTCATACAAGTCGATGGCTAATGTTTGAAATCAAAGCGGAAACCCGAAACACAATATATAAATTTAGGAGTAAGACCGAGGTTATAACTGTTTCCGGGTCTCGAGTTTTCATCTGGTCTTTCGAGCGATTTTGATACCATCCGACAAAAATAGACCAAATCAAATTTTTCAGACCAAACGACAGGCTAGTGTTTGAAATCAGGCACAGAACCCGAAAACAATGTTATAATTTTAGAGAAGAATGCTAATAACGGGTCTCTCCCCAGTCAGTCGATTTCATCCTAGACTTTTTGGGGGGATTTTTCGTACCCCTCGAACAAAAATGGGACCAAAATTGTAATTTTTCCGACCAGACTATGGCTAGTTGGTTTGGAAATCTGGCGCAGAATTGTAACCATAGTTATAATTTTGGAGAAGAATGCTATAACTGTTCTCTCGGTCTCGATTTCACCTGGCTTTCGGGCGATTTTCGTTACCAGCCGACCCAAAATGGACGAAACCCGTATTTTCGAACAAGACGATGGCTAGTGTTTGAAATCTGATGTGGAACCTGAAACACAATAATAAATTTAGGAGAAGAATGCTATAAGGGTCTCCCAGTCCTTGATTTATCTAGTATTTTCGGGCGATTTTCGTACCACCCGACCAAAATGATCGAAAATCGTTATTTGGGCCAAACGATGGGTAGTGTTGAATCTAACGCGGAACCCGAAAACAGTTATAAATTTTGAGGAAAGAATGCTTTAAGGTCCCTGCCCCCGATTTCATTGATCCTTTAGGGCGATTTTCGTACCCTTGGATCAAAAGGACCAATTGTTTTTCGTACACAAGATGGCTAGTGTTTAAAATCTAGCGCGGACATGGGAAATAGTTATAAATTTTTTAGAAGAACTTATAAGGTCTCTCGGTCCTTGATTTCATCGGGAAATTTCGAGCGATTGTACCACCTGGCAATAACGAAACCGACATTTTTCGAATAAACGATGGTAGTGTTAGAAATCTGACACGGAACCCGAAAGACAATTATAAATTTTAAAAAAATGCCTATAAGGTCTCATGTTTCCTCGAATTCATATGGTCTTTTCGGGCGATTTTTTGACCACCTGACAAAAAAATAGTCGAAAATCTATTTTCGGACCAGACGATGGCTAGTTTGAATCTGATGCGGAACCCGAACATAGTTCTAACTTTGGGGAAGAATGCTATATTGTCTCCTGGTCCTCGATTTCAATCTACCACTTTTCGGTTGATTCATCTAAACACGGTCCCAAAAATCTGTTTTTTCGGACCAAAAGATGGTTAGTGTTTGAAATCTGATGTTGGAAATTGAAAACACAATTATAGATTAGGGAAGAAGAATGCTAAATGGACTTGAAATTCTTTTTTTTCGTGACAAGATGATGGCTAGTGTTTGAATCTGATGCGAACCCCCAAAACAAAATTTTAAAAATTTTGGAGAAGAAATGCTATAAAAGCTCCCAATCCTCGATTTCATCTGGACTTTTTCGGGGCGATTTTCGTACCACCAACAGAAATAGACCGAAATACCGTCATTTTTGTACAAGATGTATGGCTAGTGTTTGAAATCTGAGTGGAACCCAAAACAGAATTATAAATTTAGGAGAAGAATGCTATAAAGGTTTCTTCCTGGTCCTCGATTTCATCGTTTCTTTTTGGGGCGGATTTTTGTACCACATTACAAAAATAGACGAAAATCATATTTTCGGACCCAAACGATGGCTAGTTGTATGAAATCTGGCGCGGAAACCCCGAACACAAAAGTATAAATTTTTGGGAAAGAATATTATAATGCGTCTCCCGGTCTCGAAGCCAAAAATGGACTGAAAAACTGTTTTTTGGACCAGCGATGGCTAGTGTATGAAATCTAACACGGAACCTTAGACACGATCTTAAATGTTGGAGAAGAATTCTACAAGAGTCTTTTGGTCCTGATTTCATTTGGAATTCTTAGGCGATTGTCGTACCACTCTACAAAAAATGGACATAAATTTGTATTTTTGGACAAAACATGGGTTGTTTTTGATTTTGACACGGGAACCGAAAACACAGTTATTAATTTAGGAGAAAGAATTCTAAAAGGTCTCTATGATCCTTGTTTCATATGGACTTTTTGGGCGATTTTGTACCACCTGACAAAAATGGACTGAAATTTGTATTCTGACCAGACAATGGCTAAGTGTTTGAAATCTGATGCGGAACCCGAAACACAATTATAAATTAAGAGAAGCATGCCTAAAAGTGTCTCCCGTTCCTCATTTTCATCTGGACTTTATTGGGCGTTTTTCGTACCATCCGACAAAAATTGAATTGAAATCCGTCTAATAAAATAGAGTTGTCAATTAAAATATTAAATTATTACTTATAGTTTTACTTTATAATGAATATAATATAAATATAAAAAATAGAGTGTCAAATAAAGTAGTAATTACATCTTTTATTTAATGGGGTTTTAGGTTGAGAAATCACGTTTTAGGGATAAAGTTAGAGTTTGGGTTCAGGGTTTTGGGTTTAAGGTTTGGGTTTAAGGTATGAGGTTTGAGGATCGGGGTATAGTATATAGAGTTATCCTCATTGCAAAATATTAACTACAACACGATCATAATAATAAATATAATCAAATATAGTTGTCAAATAAATATGTAATTATTACTTTATTTGATAACTATATTTTATTATATGTGATGATTATCTTTGTCATGTAACTTGTGCTTCATAACGAAGATAATAGAAACATATAATAAAATAGAGTTGTCAAATAAAGAAATAAGTACATATTTATTTGCAACTCAATTTTATATTATGTTATTATTATCTTCGTTATGAAGTACAACTATATAAGAAATAATAATAACATATAATAAAATAAAATAGTGTTGTTTGATAAGGACATATTATTTTATTTGACAACTCATATTACATCAATGTTAATAAGGACATATTACAGTCAATGTTATTTTATTTTGACAACTCCATTTAATTAAATGTTATTATTATCTTCGTTTTATTGTTGTACTTAATAACGAACATTATAATAACATATAAAAAAATTGAGTTGTCAAATAAATTTGTAAATATTAATTTATTTGGCAATTCTATTTTATTAAATGATATTATTATTTTCATTTTGTAGTTGTACTTAATAACGAAAATAATATTAACATATAACAAAATTGAGTTGTGAATTTAATAATAAAATATAATAAAATAGTGTTGTTTGATAAGGACATATTAAAGCAGATTGCCCAAATCTTGCTAAGAAGAATGTCAACAAAAAGAAAGACTTCAAGAAGGCATACATAGCTTGGGAAGACAATGAAGTAAGTTCATCTTCAGAAATAGAAAGTGAAGAATGCGCCAACGTTGCATTAATGGCCTCGCATCAATCAGATGATGAAGAAGAGGTTAGTATTATAGACTCTCCTCATTATAATAAGACTAATAATGAATTAATTATAGAATACAATGATGCTCAAAACCCAATAAAGGAATTACTTATTGAATGTAAAAATCTGTGTAAACTAGTATCAACACAAAAGAAACAAATCTCAAGTTTACAAGAAAAAGTTGATATTATGGAGAAAAATTCTGAAAAGCTAAAACAGAATTTTGCATGAAATAAATGTGATTCCCTCTCTTTCAAAATTGTTCAATTAAATAGGGTGATTGAACGGTACGAAAAGGGAAAATTAGGATTGGAAAATGTTTTAAATATGCAAAGATACTCAAATGACAAAAGTGGTCTTGGATATTCAAAATTTGATAAACCAAATTTGAACAAAACTATTTTTGTTAAAGAAAGTAGTCAATCTAATCAAGAAAAGATTATAGTTATGAAAAAGGATGATCTTTATAATAAGAAAATTATTCAAAATAAATCTCATACATATGCTACTAATAGTAGATTTAATCTTACTTGTTCTTATTGTGGTCTTCATGGTCATACACCTAATACATGTCATATTAGAAACATTAGTGTTCCAAGAGGGCATTACATATGGGTAAAGAAAGGTACTAACCTTCAAGGACCCAAAGCACATTGGGTACCTAATAAAGTTTGATTTCAATTTTGTAGGTTTGCAAACAAGAGACTTCAAACATGTGGTACTTAGATAGTGGCTGCTCCAAACACATCGATATCCGACATCATTTTCTACGGGATCATGTACTTAAAGGTAATGTTGAGGTAACATTTGTTGATACACACAATCAATTGGCTGATATACTTACAAAACCGTTACCTAAAGACTCATTTTATAAAATCCGAAGAGAACTTGGTATTTTGAGTGAAAATGATCTTTAACCATAACATGCTATACATAGTTTGTCATATCTCTTATTTCTTGTTGATTATGGCTTTTTGATATATGAATTTGTGTATTACATGATGCAATTTTCATAAAAAAAAAAACTGAGTTTTTAAGCAAAACTGTGCTTATGTAGTCGAATACACGTTCCCAGAAAAATGTGTATTCGAATACAAGAAGGTGTAGTCGAATACACCTTCGTGTTTTTGCCCAAATATAAAAGCTGCTTCACATATTTAGGGTTATTTTATTTGGTATTCGAATACAGCCCCAGTTTCTTCTCTCTTCTCTCCAAAACTCATCCATCCTCCTTCCACTCACTTACCCATTCACCCAACCTAACAAAATGCATTACTCTTTACTTCCTTCTTGTCATTCCTCTTCAAATATCTCACAACTCTCACATTTTCTCTAAAACCCACTTTCACCAAAAATACCCTTTCTCACCATGGATGCCCGCAAACGAGGACCACGCACCAAACATGCAGCAGTAGGTCCCTCACGAAAACGAACCAGGAATCCTAACATCTCGACTTCTACACACACCGGAGGAAATTGATCGTTTTCGCACATTCTACTCAGACAAGCGACTTATTATCCCAAAGTATGGTACTTTAAACTCTTTCTCTGACTTTAAATTTCCTGCATTGCTCAAAGCACAACATGTTGAAGAGTTTATAGGCTACAAAAGTCCAGTTTATCCAGATTTGGTTAGGGTTTTTTATTGCAATCTCAAGCAAGAGGGAAAACTGATAGTCTCTCGAGTTAAGGGTAAAACCATCCGCTTAAATACCAAAACCATTGGAGAAATTCTGAATATTCCTTTTAATGGTGAAAATTTTTGTCCAAACAAATTGTGTGCATGGGGTGATATTTCTAAGTATGATGCGTATGTCTCCCTCTGTCGGTTTGACAGACGCACCATGGAACAAAAGAGAGCTCAGGCAGGTTCCAAATATGCCCAGCAACGGTATGGTGTGGGAAATCTTACGGTTGATTATCGGCTTCTACACTATTTCCTTAGCTACATTATGGTTCCGAAGGCTGGAAATTACTCCCAAATTTCGGAGTTTGAATTGCAAATTATGAATTTCATGTTTGAAGGTCGTCAACTTAATTGGGCATTTTTTGTGAAATCTATTATGTTTGGATCTCGCGAGGCAATTGGCTTACCCTATGCAAAGGAAGTTTCACGGATTTTGGAACACTTTGGTGTGGACTTCTCTGATGAAGTTATGTTTACACCCACCAAAGAAAATATGTTGGATTTAGGTGTCTTGCCTAGCATGCGGATAATATGGAATGAAGAGCTTGAAGCATTTGTGCATAAAGGTGATCATGGTCAACCATCTGATGATGCACAGGAGGACAATGTTGGACCCTCAAACGCTGCTGCTCAAGGAGATGAAGATGGCGAGGAAACTGCATCTGATGATGATTATATCTCCAATCAAATGATCATGACTCGCCTTGATTCTTTCCAAAGCTTCTTCCAAACTCAATTCGAAAATTTGACCACCTCTATCGACACTCGCTTCACCAATATTGAAACTACTATTGCTCGCAATCATGAAGCACTATCTCAAGGCATTAGTAGTTTATCAGACAAAATTGATCATTTCCACATTCCGACAGATTTTGATTAAGTCCCTTAGTTGCTATGTACTAATTTAACTTTTTGCATTATGTATTACTCTGATCTTTGTTTTATGAACTCCTTTGTCCTTTGGATTATGGTGTATTTTGTATTGCTCTAGTCGCGACATGTTATGTATTAACTTTTATGATATTATGGCTTAATTTCCATTTATGATATTCTCCTTGTTACCTTATATGCCGTTTGTGTATGATTATACTCGAAACTTGTATGTCTCTTTTTCATTTTTTTTTCTTCTTTTTGATCATGTCAAAAGGGGGAGAAAATTTGGTACTGTTGTTGCATTTCAAACCTTGTAAGTACTCAAAAACATTTTTTTTTTCAAATCATCACATACAACGGGGGAGTATGCACCTATTACGGGGGAGCAATGATTTCAACTATACACTCTTTTCACAACAACATTTTGTCATAATCAAAAAGGGGGAGAATGTAAACTACATGTTTTTGATGACGACAAGACCACCAACTATGGACAATGCAGCAAGATTAGAAAGAAGATCAAACTATCTTCAATAAGCTTCAAAATCTAAATAATAAATGATTAAATGTAAAGGTATATGATACAAATCAATAGTTCAAATACATGAGAACAATTCATATTTACATATGCATTTAACATATTTTCGAAAATCAAAAACAACATTAACAAATCATTTAAAATCATATTTTTGACAATTTGCATAAGTGTATTCGAATACACCATGTTGTATTCGAATACAACTTAAGTCAGAGGCAAAACTTTAAATGTTGTATTCGACTACACCCATCTGTAGTCGAATACAAGCTAAGTCAGTGGCCAAAAAAACCTTTGTGTGTATTCGACTACACCCATCTGTAGTCGAATACAAGTTAAGTCAGAGGCTAAAATACACTAATCTGTATTCGACTACACTAATGTGTATTCGAATACAAGATATAAAATTTGAATTTTTTGAACGTTACAAAGACATACACATATACTGTATTCGAATACACATTACTGTATTCGAATACACCTGGAAACATTACAATTTTTCAGATCTGGGATGCCTCTAGAACATTGTAATTTTTCATCAAACCTCTTGGATCAATGGCCACGAATCTGAAAGGATGTTTTATGGAGTATAAATACCCCATAACTTCAGATCAAAAAATAACAATCCTTGAATTAATTCATTAAACAACTTTGAACAAAATTCTGATTTTTCTAAGTACTTGCATTAGATTTTCATATCATTCTAAAAGTTCTCAAGTACTTGAATTGCTATTGAGTTGTTTATCAATATACCACATCTTAGACTCATTCAAACCTTATTGTATCATTTGTACAAGATAGCTTAATCTAAGATAGTGGTGTGCTATCTTAGAAGTATTGTTA
>PGTU02014819.1:0-15784 GCA_002896215.2 Cicer echinospermum
GCGCTTCGCTCAACCAACCACCCACTCTCCACAAACACTTGTAAGATACCTATCTATTTATCTTTATTCTTTTATTTGTCTATATTTTTTATTTATTTATTTCTTATTAAAATTAAAGTAATTTGTCTATATTTTGAATTTGTAATCATTAATTAATTAATTTGAGTAAAAAAAAATATACTACGGTGTATTTGTAGAGATTAGGATTCTCTCAATTTGTCATCCTCTCTTTTTCATTCATTTCTAATGTTTTTTAATTAATAATTTGATATTTAGTGGGTTTTAATACATAAGTAAAAAAGTATTTATATATTATAATTTCATTTTTAGTTTATGTAAAAAAGTTACATTTTTTAGCCTTAGATAATTATTATGTAAATATTTTTAATCTCTCTTGAAATATAAATAAATATTAGTAAAGAATTTTTTTATACACATGTTTACAACAATATAAAAAGTCTCTTCCATAAAAGTAATTTAAAATTTGATTTTAAAGTTTATATGTTTGTTATTTTTATTTTAAACATATAACATTTTAAAAAATTATATTTAATTAATTTCTTATATTTTTATTTTTATTTTTTGAGTAAGTGGTGGTGATAACGTTTCTTATGTGTTTTTTCTTCAGGAAATATGCTGTCCCTTGGTTCCCGTTTACGTTTTATATTACTTGTGATTGTCATAACAAGTTTTATCATTCTTTTATTTGTATTATTTGTTTTACCTGTGTTGGTTGACTGGTATAAATCTCGTCAAACCAGTCCACCATCAGAAACGGCCGAACCGATAGAAATGGCCGAACCGGTAGAAACGGCCGAACCGATAGAAACGGCTGAACCGATAGAATCTGATGAAGCGGCACAAATTATGGCGAGTATGGATGAGTTTCTAGATGAAATTTTGTACAATTCATCTATGCACACCACATTTAATCAAACAGACTGTACAATATGTATAGAAGATTTTGAAAATAATAACATATTGTACAGCTTACCATGTGGACATGTATTTCACAAGGATTGTGTATCCACATATCTAATAGGAGCACGCGATAAAGTTTGTCCAATATGTAGACAAATAATTATTGCTTAGTTTGTTTTAAGAGTTGTAATGGGAGTTAGTGTGGTAATCTGAATAAAATTATTTGTAATGGTGGAGTGGTTTAAGAGTTGTAATGGGAGTTAGTGTGGTAATCAAGCATTAGTTTGTTTTAAGACTTGTAATGGGAGCATTTATGATTTTTCAATTATTTAGTCTAATATCAAGATTTTTGTAATGGGATACTCTATTTTCATCCATCTCCTTCAACTCTATATTTGATCATAAACACCAAGAGCATTATACATTTCAATAATAAGGGCAGCAACAACATCCAACTTAAAATTCAGTTATTGAATACTCTATTCTATGACATGTACAGAAAACAATATGAAAAGAAGCGTCCAAAGTAGTGCCAAATTGAGTATATTTCTAATTAGCTTGATGAAGTTTGCTCAATATCACCATCACCGCATATTGATTTTAAGTCGTCAAGATTCATGAAACTGCCAACTTAACAGCAGACTCATGATCACTCAAACTAGTTATCACAGTCCTTAGAATGGGCTCAATTGTTTATTTCGGCCCATAAAAACTAATTTAACTGTTTTAGATAGAATGGGTTTCATTTTTGCACCCTATTTTCTTTTTCCTTCCTTTTTTGCACCTCTCAAACACATGGATAATTATTTCTTATGGCCGTTTTAGACATTTTATTCAGAACGTTGTAATTTTAAAAAATATATCTTTTGATAAATATATTTTAAAATTTTATTTTTTGATAATTAAGTACATGAGATTTTATTTTTAGTTCATTTCAAAATTTGTTGTGTTCATATATAAGAGATATGTCATCCATACATTCATTGCATTATAAGGTTTGGGTGGAGATTTGGTTTTAATGTCTTTTATGACCCTCAAATTCCACAATATTGTCTTCCTCACTCCCACCCTCAATTAAAATTTAAGTTCTTATCCCTTCATTTCACCGATTTTCTACTCCTACCCAACTCATCCGTAAATATAAAGTAATAAATTTAAATATTATATTTATTATTATTAAACAATAATTTCAATAGAAAATATATTGAATTTTATAATACAAAAAAAAGATTAAATAAAATGAATAAGGCTATATATATATAGTTTAAAAATAGTATTAGTTTTAGTAATAGTCAAGTTCGAGAACAAATACTTAAACCACAATTTAATTATCAAATCTTGAATCGTTGAATTCAATTTTTTGTTGGTTTGATTTTCAAAACATTTGTATATATATTGGGATGTATCAAGTAAAAGAAGTTTTAATATAATAAGATTAAATTTTGATCATACAACTATACAAGGGTGATCATGATTACAAATGTCGCATGAACAATTAAAATAATCATATGACTTTTTATTTTAATCTTAATCATTCACGATTTTATCAATGACTAAGATTCACAATTATTATTAAAAAAAAATCATTTGATATAATTCATATATGTGTGTATGTCAAATGTATTGATTTTAAATAAATATTTTCTTACATGGTATCCATGGGAGCTTTGGGAATATTGTTGAAAATCTTCCACGAGTGATTTTGAAGATGAATTAGTAACAATTCGAGGTCTTCTTGTCTTTTTGTGAATAAGAACTTTTTCTGTAGGACATCCTTCTACATTTTTACCAGTAGAATATGGTCTACTTTGAGTGATATTTGTTTCGAATGATGGGTAAAGCTGAGATGCAATAAAAAAGGAACATAAAATAGTTCAATGAATAAATATAATGGAAGTTGAAAATTTTATATGAGATTTTAACTAATAAAATACATAATAACTTATTTGGTTAGACACAATTTTTTTGCTTATATATATATATATATATGGGTGAGAATCTGTTGACTCCAAAAGTAAGTCTGAAATAAGTTATTTAACTTAATAATTCAATATAAACGATAAATTTCACTAAATCAACCATTAATTATTGACGTAATATATTAATAATCAACCGTCATAGATATTTTTTGAAAGTTTTATTATACATTCTTTTGAAATTTTTAATGAAGTATCAAATAGTTTAAAAATTTGTGGATTTGATCTACTCGGTAAGAAATTTTGATTGGACGGTTGAATTAATAAAATTTATCATTTATGTTGAGTTATTGAGTAGAATAACTCATCACATAGTTACTTCTATTTTCAACGGAATCTCACCTCTATATGCATATCATGCCTTTCTACTTCAACAAATAACATTAGTTTTCATATTTTGAGTTAATTAAACTAATAAATAGTTTAGTTATTATACCTGAATTTTGTGATTTTTTAATAATGGATGTTGTAAAGCAGGTTGTTTGTAGATATCAACACAATCAAAATCATTGTCCACTTGATCCTAGATTCGTTAATCAAAATTATATTCATGTATAAAATAAATTAAGAAAAGACAGTAAAACCTAAACAATACTACAGAGTTATTCTTTGATTTTGTCAACCATTCCAAATGTTTGTGTTTTCAAGGGTGTCGATTATTCCAAAGAAAGTCCTATCCCACAATTTTTCTTACCTTTAGTAAAAAAAGAAATATTTACTCACAGATATCTGATAACTATGTAAGAGAGCTCTTAATTTATGCATTTGATAAATTATACCCAAATTCGAATTATATTATAAAAAATATAAAATGACATAAAAGAAAATTTTTATTTAAAATTAAATTTTATCAGTTAAATGCTTAAAATATCTCTTACAAAAGTTAAGTAATGCGTATATTCTATAATTTTTCATTCAATAGGTTTGTGATTACTTAATTTAAAATTTATAAAATCATATTATATTTTTTAATACTATACTATTTGAGCTGTCATTATTAATATAAAAATAAAATATAATTATATTCTATTTTAAAATCGGTTATCAGTAAATAATTATATTTCGTCTTTATTATTCAAGATCATTGTGGATATATATTTTTCTAGGTCCAAATTAGTGTTTTTAACCAATCTTTTGCATCCAATAGGTGTTGTGTCGTGGTTTAATATTTTTAACTTAGCTATGTTTAATTTTTTAATTACAATAAACATTTATATTTCAATTTTTACTTAAAATATCTTTATTAATATAATTTAAAAGTTGATTAATGGTATATATAATATAACTTATTTAATGAAATTATTTAAATTATTATAATATATAAATTATAAAAGGTAAAAATATAGTTTTAGTTACAATAATAACTGTAAAATTGAAAGAAAAAATATAAGCTATAAACTCATAAGTTACTTGAATTAAATTATCAAAATCTATTATAATTTATATGTTGTAAACTCATCAACGATTATTACCTAATAGAACTTATAAATTATAAATTCGTTCTTTTGGTTTTATCGTATATAGTGTAATGTCTTGTTTGATTTAGGACATGTTTGAGTGAGTTTTACTTTTTAGTTTTTAAATTCTATCTCTAAAATTAATTTTACAAACAATTTTTGAAAAGAAAATAAATAAAAAATCTGTTTGAATTATTTTAATTTTGTAAGTTGTTTTGAAGAAGGGAAAATAAAAAAACTGTTTGATAAATTTATATATTTTAAATATGACGTATAATGAAGTAACTTCTTTTAATTTTTTTGGTTATAATTATTTTAATTTAATATGACATAAAATTTTAATATATATATTATATATATATATATATATATTATACTTATTATAGTCAATAATATAATAATAATTATTATTATAAAAATAAAATGATATTAATAATAACAATAATAATAATAGTAGTAGTAGTAGTAATAATAATATAATAATAATAATAATAATAATAACAATAATAATAATAAATAATACAATAATCAATAATAATAAAACAACAACAACAACAACAACAACAACAACAACAACAACAACAACAACAACAACAATAATAGAAAATTTGTGATATCCCAATCCGCTTTGTTGTTGGGTCGTGATTTATCAAGACTAGCCTGTCCAATATAGACTATGCGGGTCAACTGATCATTCGAATCCGTTTTTCTTTCAATATTTTATTTATTTAAATAATAAAAAATTATAATAAAAAATTACCCTAAGTCACTGAATTTTGTGATTTTTCAATAATGGATGTTAAAGTTTAAACAATACCATTAGTAGAGTTTTACTTCTTGCATCAACTTTGCAAGATGATATGCAGAAAATAAGAACTAGAAAGAAAAATATTGCCATAAAAAATAAAGATGCTAGATTCAAATATATGATGATACTTGTGCAGATATGTGTACACACATATATATAATGAAATATATTATAAAATACTATTACCATTTTCATTGGGTAAGATTAATATTAATTATAATATTTATCATTTGACTAAGATTAATATTAATTATGATATTTATCATTAGACTTTAATATTCAACGCGAGATATAAATATATTAAGAAATAAATATTTTTTTAATTAAAAATAAATCTTATTAAATTAAAAGAGTAACAAAAAATTAATATTAAAGAATACTATAAATAGATACCACCTATTTTTTGATTTTTTCTATACATGTTACATCCTCTAAGTAGATATGGATTAGTATTAGAAAAAAAAAATCAAATTTATTAAATTAAACAATAATATATAAAATCATTGGCCATTTGGATTTCAAGTGATCGATATTCCAATAGAAAAAACATATCCACAATTTTTTTTTATATTTTAGTAAAAATAAATTAAATACTCATTGCCAAAATATTTAAGACGGTGGATGTTAAATTATTGTTTTACCTATTTCATAGAAGAGCTCATTGACATTCTGTGCGGTTTTTGCTGAAGTTTCAAAGAAAGACATGCCATTTTCTTTAGCATACTCCTCACCCTCCTGTAACCATCATATGAAAGATGATAGTATCAAAACAAATTTTTAGCTGTCTATGTTCCTGAGAAGAGGATAAGACCTCTGAAAATTATAAAATAAGCAAAGTTATAATGTTGAGACAACAATTTACAAGAAATAATACCTCATTTCCTACTTTTCTCTGTTCTTCCAAATCAGCCTTGTTTGCCACCAAAAATATGATCAAATTTGGATTTCTGACATGGTTTATCAAATTAAGTTAAACTTGACAAATTAGTATTTCATAATAATGTAAAGTTGTGACAATCTTTCTCATGAATTTATATATATTAAAGACATTTCAGCCTATGCTTTGACCGATCATAAGTTTTAGAACCCAAATAATTTACTTTAATGTTTCTCTAATTTGTTCACAAGATATTTACTTTTTGACTATTCTGTTACCTTGTCTTAGCACTTCTCTAAACCCATTCTTTGCCCGTACAAAAGAATCCTGAGACCACAAAAATGCACCATTTATTCCCTTTGATGTGATATGTGCTGTCACTTTTTATGATATTTTCTAATGGAAAAATTATTGAAGCACAGATACAATATGAGTAACATTACACATTTTCTATTCTATATCATCCATGAAAATCAATTATCGATGATAATCTTCAATTGAACGACTTTGTGGACAGGTCATGTGAATGAAAATCATTTGCTTCAAAGTTCATATTTCAAAACGATTAATCATCGCAAGCTATATGATAATCGATATTTAGTTACCATGCTTGTAATGTCATATACAATTAATAGCAGCAAGCAGCACCGGCGGTAATACATCAGAGCCAAACTGTGGTATCGTTCCTGCCCTGCTGTGTCCCATATATCAAATTTCACAGTTGCTTCATTTAATGACAAAAACTGAGTAAAAAATGCTGCTCCAATTGTTTGATTCCTACCACACATTCATTTATGCTAATATAATTTACGAATTTATCTATAATTTATGTCTATGTTGATTTAATCTAATAAACAATTTGACATTAAAACAAAAGTTTTATATACTTACTGTTGTTCTTGGCGGGCTAATAAACAATATTGATAGGATATAAAAAATTGTATTGTGTTCTTAGCATCATCATTTTCCAGTTTGTCTCCTGTGTTTTTGGGTAAGGATTATTAATATTCTTTGACTGTTGTGATCTGTTCTGAACATGGATTTTCTGTGTCTGATTTAAACCAACCCTGTGATGAGGAATGTCTTTTGAATTAAATTAACTTTTACTTGTTTGGTTGGAACTTTGCATGTAAAGCAAAGGACTTTAAATATCCTTTTGTTGTTCAAAAATCAAGGCTTCCCTTTGAACTACTAAAGAAGAGTTAACATTTTGCAGTTGTTGTGGCTTCCCCTTTAATGTGTTGTAGAACCTGGGGGAGTTGGTATTCTTTTTGTTTTGTGAAGGTGCCTTGTCATTAGAGTTTATTCTTACTCGTGGTTTTCATGTGTCTCAGCCATTCTGGAGGATCTGGAATCCAGCAGGAAGTGGTGGACGTGGGGTCATAGTGACGCAATTTTCTCTGTTGCTTTGATGTCAAAAAGTTATCAAGTCAATATACACATCTTAATATAATGGTCATGGTGTATTTGCAGGTGTATTGGAAGCCAACTTTGTTGAACCTGCTGCATGACAAGCAACGCTGATACAAATCAGAAGAATTATTGGTGATTCTTGATTCGTCATTGGGTTATTTCATGATAATTTCAATCTTTAGCTTCATTCTTATGCAATAACCGGTAATATGCAGGTGAGGGCCATGCACCATTAATCGACGATATTGGAGGTGGCAATGCGAGGGCCTTATAGCAGAGGGATTTGGATACATTTCTTTCTCAGGCGACATGGACATTGCTCTAGCTATGAGGACAATAGTATTTCCAACCGGAACAAGGTACGACACATGTACTCATCAAAGACCTAAACCAACTGCGCGAGTGGATTGCGTACCTTCAAGCTGGTGCTGGTATAGTTGCTGACAGCGTCCCTGCGGATGACCACCAAGAATGTCAAAACAAAGCTGCTGCTCTTGCTCGATCCATCGACTTGGCAGAGTCAGCATTGCTGATAATAGGATAAGAACTATTATCAGGTCAAAACAAAATTCAATTTCAACTTTGCTATGAAAATTGTTGAATGCCTATATTCTCTTGAATGGGAAATAAAATGCAATCACAACCAAACTTGATAGTAGTAACTATTTAGTATCAATGGTTTGAGTCCTCCAAGTCTCTCACTATTCAATAGACATATTCTTCATGTATTCTCAATTAATTATTATAAATTGTGAATGATTCTATTAAACAGTACAACTAAATTAATTATTTATAAATATGTGATGATTCTATTAAATTAGTAACTATTTAATAGAATTAGTAAAATTAAATTATATTTATTGTATGTTTCAATGGCATTAATTTATAAAAATAAATTAAAATTTTTAAATTTATTTACCTAGGTGTTAATAATTTTAGAATACCAATTGTAGAGAGATAAAATAAATTTAATAATAAATTAATATGTTAAGTGACAGACAATACCGTAGAAATAGACCAATTTTATTATTTTATTATTTTCTAGGTTTTAGTGACAGACAATACCAGTAGGAATAGAGTAATTCTTTATTTAATTATTTTATTTAGTTTTTAGTGACCAGGTCATTGTTGTAGATAGAGAAATCAAAAACATGTAGTGACAATCCTCAGAACATGTAGTGACAATCCTCAAAGTGCAGCAGGGACGCCCCCTTAAAGTTGACACTAGATTTGAGTGTCACTCAAAGTATTATTAACTTTACCTGCGGTTATTATAGTATTATGAAAGCATTATTGGTGTGTCACGATAGGTCAATAGCATTTTGTTAAGATGAGTTGTTACATTTGACTAGCAAGTTATTGTGTGTATACATCTAAACGTTTATAGTTATTATTCTATTGCCTTAATGTTGTATTAATTATTTTTAGTGATCCTTCTTAAAAACTTATTCGGACCTATATGTATATTATCCAAAGATAGATAGAATATACAGTGTATGCATATAACACACACACTAATATATATAACAGGGTTAGCTGATTATACTGATTAAAAAAAACTTATTAGTGTTTCTAATTATAATATGTAAGGTTATTGGAAGATCAAAATATAGTAAACCACATATATATCCTGAAATTTTACTTATCATGTAATCGTTTTCATTTTGCTATTGTTTTGAATCAAAAGATCTATATTGTTCAATATACTGCAAAGTTTGCATTTCTAAATTTTCAGCTTGAGTTTAAACAATGTGGATTTCATCATAATTCTCAGATAATATTTTAAGGATCTTTATCAAAAGCACTTTTTTAGATTCAATCTTAATTTGAATTTATTTATTTTTCGTTTTAAGATGGCCAAAATGTTATTTTCTATGAATTATTAATTATTAATTATTATTATTTAAATGTATATGTAAATACTATTAACTGTTAAGTAAACATAAGGGTTAATCACAACACTGAGAGAACTTGACGTAAAAACTGGAGATGTCATAATAAACTATAAGAGTATTATAAAATCAATATATTAAACACTACAGTATATCTAAAATTTTTAACTAATAAGTATAAAATCAAATTATATATTAACACACAGCATAATCTAAAATTTTAAGTTGTATATATATGCAAAAAGTGATTATCAAATGATTAACTACATGATTTAAACATATTTCAGAGTTAATTGTTTTATGGTTTTTAAATGACATCGAAATCTAACAAAATACTCATATTTATTATTCGTATCAATTTCTCTCTTTTAACATAAACGTTATGTTATCCTCTGGAAACTCACTTCTCATCTTGCTTTTCAACTAAGCTTATGATAATTTTTCATTGTTGAAAAGTCATATATTATAGTCATAGAAACGGAATGAGTCACGGAAGACAGATTAATCTATTGATCAAGTAGTAAGTTGTCGACCTTTTTAGTTGCAATCAAACACAAACACAATTCTTCTGTAGTTGATAAATTCTTTAAATTTGATACTTGACAGAACATCAATAATGAAATGCGGATAATATTGAATTTGAAAATTAATCTTCTCTTACACATTGAAATACACGAGATGATATTTTTTTCAAATAGAGTGTGGATATTAATAATGTTTAAGCTTTATAACTATCTAAAGAAGTCAAAGCATACTTAAAGTTAACAAATTCCATTCTTCAGTCACTAAATCTCATAATCAACTATATATTAAAAAAATACTTCAACTCTAAAATAATACTATATTGTGACATGATAATTTCAACTCCAAAAAATATTTCAACTCTAAAATAATTTCTACTACAGTAAATTTTGTGCCTGAAATTTTGGGTAAACAAATACAACCACCAAACATTGTAAAGAGTAAATTTTTGATAATTATAAAGTCTTTATCGAATATTTTAAAAGAAAAAATTACTTACTGAAGTTTTTAATAAGAGATAAAATTTTAGAGTAATTTTCTGTTACTTTAATAGAATTAAAATAACAAATTTAAATTTTTTAATATTTTGAGATATAAGTCCAATTAAGGGTACAAACTCAACTTCACGGAGACACACACCAAGCCAAAGCCAATAGGGCCAAATTAATTTGCAAATATGGTTGGTAGCTCCACGGGAGTGAGAGAGATATATCGGAGATGTCACAAGTTGAGGATAAGATATGCAATTTTTTATTTTTATTGAGGATATTTTTTAATTACACTTATATTAAAGTTCCTTTTCATATTTTTTGGAAAAATTAACTCCTACCAAAATCAAAAACTCAATTAATAGATGAAAGATATTTGGTCTTATCCATTATATATAATCATAAATCAATTTAGTGTGTTACATATTTATCAATAAAAAATAATATTAAGTAGGTCTACCGTAAAATTAATATAACGATTATGTTAAATCAAATTCTACTCATATCAATAGATTGATCAATAGCCGATCCAATTTTAATTAACTCACATCTATACAATTTAATTTAATTCACATTTTTCGTAAGTCTCGCGCACATCTATTGAAACAAGATGGTTGAAAGTTTTTTTTAAGCTTTGTTTAATGAATTTAAAAGCGAAGGGAAGGGAAGGGAAGACTTATGACGAAGAGGGAAAAAAAATATAAATTTTGTAGAGAATAATTATGTAGAAAATGATAAGAAGATGTTTATAATTAATTATATTTTTAATTTATAGAGTATTATCATAATATAAAAAATTATATGAATTATTGTCTGATTCTTTTAAAATCTTCCTTCAATACAATTTTTGAATTTATCAAAAATAAGAGAAGATTTTGTATTATAAATATAAAACAATATGCTCAAAACTATCTTTTCCTAAAACTCTTCGTTCCTTTTATTTATTCCATCCTAAATTTTAAAGACATTTCCTCAATTTTTCTCCAAACTCGCAAATTAAAATCTCAAGTATGGATTATTCCTCTTTGTTTATAACTTTAATATATTTTTTAAAATTATCAAAGTTAATAATTAATTGTTATGTTAATATTTTTTTGTCTTTCCTAAAATTAAGAGTAAATATGATTCAAACCAACAAGAGTTGATGATAAGTGGATTGGGTTATTTATTTAATTTAATATTTTTAAATAACTGGGTTATTTAAGAGTAATATGATTCAACTCAACAAGAGTAATATTAACTTTGATTTTTTTTCTTAGTTAAATGTGTGAGTGATCTTATACTAGTTTTAAGAAAGATTCTTATAATATATTCTTAAAATATATTAAAAATTACAAACATGTATAAATATTTTTTTTAATCATTGATTTTTAAATGTATTTTTAGTTGATTAATTAAATCATTGAATATATTTTTTGTTAAGTAATTTAGTTAATTATTGACAAAATTTTTGTGAGATGTACATCGACTATTTGAATTGGCATCGGATCAAATAATTATTTTAAATATACAGACAAAAAAAAACCGTTTAAGTTTATAATTCTAAAAATATTATTGTTAGAGAATTTTGAGATAACTTTTAAGCACTTATTTATCTATAATAGATCACTTATTAATATTCTCCTTATGTTCTTTTTAATTGTTCGTTTTTCTACAACAACAAATTATTTCATTTTTATTTGTCGTTTTCATTTTTAAATTAGTATTAAATTTGTTATCTCAAATTATCTCTGCTTATTTATTTTATTGCAAAGAGGAATATGAGGATTGAGATAATAAATATTTAAGTGTAAATAGAGAAAAAAAATTATTTATGATAACAGCAAACTTTAATAGAATTATTAATTTGTGTTTACAAACTTAAAATCAGAGTTAAAGATCGAGATAATCCTTAAATTATAAGTCCAAATGATAAATATCGATATCGTTATAATAAAAATAATAAATAGCTCGATATTGTTAAGAATTAAAGTTATATTTTGGATTGCGAACTCCAAAATTTAATAATTAAATGACTTAACAATTATAATAATATCTATAATTTCTTCTAAATAATTAAAAAACGAGGTAGTGAATTGAGGTAGCAAAGATCAAGATCCTAGGTTACTGTCGTTTCACTTCATTTTTTTCGTTCTCGTAATTATCTTATCCATATCAGTTGCAACAAGAGCATTCCATGTAACTCTTAAATAGTACACGTTAATACTTAATAAATATCTAATTCCCTCAACTCAGCACCTAAAATAAATTTTACTAAAATAACTTTTAACTCTTTATCATTACATTAATTTAAGAAACATTTATTTATTTTAATTTGATTTATTAATAGAATCTGAAAAAGAAAAATAAAGAAAAAAGTCCAATATAGATATTTTTCATTAATTGCCACCCACTTTTTTGTTTTTTTTTTTTTTATCTTCGAAAGAGGTTGCTAATAATAATCGTCTTTAAATAAGAAAAAATAAGATAAAGCACCTCCTTAGATATGTCTAAAAAGAGACAACTAGTGATGAAATTCTTAAGATTTTTGGCAAATGTAAATTACAATAAAATGTGTAATGTATTTTTTCTATCGAGTTGCGTAACTGGCATAGTTCTACTTGGGGACCTAATATACAAATAAAATAGTTTATTTTAATTAAGAGGTGAAAAAATTTCAATAATAATTGTTTATATATAATATGTAATTAAATCAACTAAATAAAAAAATAAAAAAAATGATATTTAAGAAATTGAGTTCATTGACGTTTAAAAAAGAGACAAATAAATCTATAATTTAGTTTAGTAGTAATTTTAGTCTTATAGTATCTAACTGTTTATTTCAAATCTCAACAACGATAATTTTAAAATGATGATTAGTATTTTTTAATTAATAAGAATTTATGTCTTCCTCGATTTTTTTTTAAATAATTAACTAGTAATGTCTTATTCAATATAAATAATTAAACTATTTATAAGACTGTCATTTTTCATTACTAAGAAAGTTCGCGGTGTAATTGTTGTAAAATTGATAGTGCCTAAATTAGACAAATAATTTTATCAATTAAATAATAGTTACTTAATTTTTTTGTCAACAAACTTATTGGGAGTAACCAAATAAAAGGAGATTTATCTATAAAAGAAAATCATTTTATAGGGTAGAAAATGGAACATCATTGCCGTGGAAGGCTTTGCCCACGCTCTTATCCTGTTGGCTCTTATTAATTCATATATTTTAATAGAAACTTATCAATCATTTGAGATAAATCAATTTTAGTTCAATCCATTGATTAATTCATACATGTATGTATGTACATATGTTTTGTAAATTTAATTTATATATAATAGTAGTGTAAATATTTTTATATTATTAATAAAACTAAAACCGTTACATTAATAATAATATTTAATTTTATTATAATTATTTATATAATTAATCATAATTTTATACATGTAAATTAAATACACTACATTATTAAATAATTATTATATACATATGGAAACATTATTGTAGTGTTGTTTTTTTGTATATAACCGAAGTTTGTGGTCCTCAGTAAAATTTGAAGCTTAATTCAGCTCCTTGATCCATGGCTTCTCAATCTCAAACTCAAACTCAACTTAAGCTAACCATTTCAACATCATCACCCAAAAGTGACACTACACCATTTTGGATGAAACGGACCAAAATTAGACTAAACATTTTTCTTTGTCTGCTTTGTTATTTTTGCCTATGATATGTTAATAAATATACACTTGATACAATTTATTATTTAGAGTGCTACCCTTGATACAATCTAAAAGATGTATCACCACTTCAAGCAAATCTCCTTTTAAATGTGTTACAATTTGTTTTTGAAATTGTGAGATTAATGGTTAGTTGTTTGTTTTCTCTATTCTTTTTAGTATCAATTGTCTCTTTCTTTAAAAAATGGGCTATTTTATTATTTGTGATTACATTTAATTAGTACAAATTAAATCTATAAACTATTTGTGGCCACCATTTTCACCTTCCATTGCCAATACTCTATTTATAAATTCTTTTAGTTGATTAATAATAAATTAAAAATTATTTTAGTTGACTTTTCTATTTATAAAATTATTTTAGTTGATTAATAATAATTAAATTAATTTAATATATTAAATGACCAAAAAAATCAATTTGAATTAAAATAAAAACAAATCAATTTTTAGTCTAAAGATATTTTGTCTTTTTATTAAATAAACATATTTCTCTTTTCTTTCTTTAAAATAAAACAATATCGTATTTATATTTCTCAATATTTTATCTCCTCTCAATTATTTTTCACCTATTTTTCTCTTCTCAAAACTAAACATACTCTAAATGACATCTTAAAGATGCAACCATATACTCTATTTTATATTTTATTTTTCCAATATTTTTCTTAGTTATTCCAACCCTTATTTTTTTTTATATCGTTTAAAAATTATGGAAATTTAATATATACTAATAAAAAAATATTATTATTTATTAAAATCTTGTAATAATATTATATAAAAATTACATATACTAGACAAATGTGTTAATAATATTCGGATAATTTATTATTACTATTATTATAATCGAGTATATAGATTACATTTTCTTGATAGTTTATCTTTAATATCTACTTTACTTTTAATACAACTACTATTTTAGATGAATTTTCTTTAAAAAAATTTAAAATAACTGTTCATAACAAGAACAAAATTAGCCGAGACATTTTTCTTTGTTGGCTTTGTTATTTTTGCCTATCACATGTTAATAAATATACACTTGATACAATTTATTATTTAGAGTCCTACCCTTGATACAATCTAAAAGATGTATCACCACTTCAAGCAAATCTCCTTTTAAATGTGTTACAATTTGTTTTTGAAATTGTGAGATTAATGGTTAGTTGTTTGTTTTCTCTATTCTTTTTAGTATCAATTGTCTCTTTCTTTAAAAAATTGGCTATTTTATTATTTGTGATTACATTCAATTAGTACAAATTAATTCTATAAACTATTTGTGGCCACCATTTTCACCTTCCATTGCCATGCTTAATTTGGTCTTGTATTATTTACAATAAAAAAATTTAATTTTAATTAATTAATTAATTTGTCATTTTGCTCTAACTTTTTCCTATTTATTTGAGCCAAGCATGCTACTCCATTTCACACAATACCAATGTTTATTGCTTATGTTTCTTGTATTATGATTTTTTAAGGTGATAGCTTAATTTTCCTTTCATTTGAATTGTTATTCTTGCAATGTCTTCTCTCATGTTTTAATTAATTTATCATTTTGCTCTATCTTTCTCCTATTTATTTGAGCCAAGCATGCTACTCTATTTCACACAATACCAATGTTTATTGCTTATGTTTCTTGTATTATGATTTTTTAAGGTGAGAGCTTAATTTTCCTTTCATTTGAATTGTTATTCTTGCAATGTCTTCTCTCATGTTTTA
>PGTU02014821.1:0-12849 GCA_002896215.2 Cicer echinospermum
CATGGTAAATGGTTTATAAAATCGATTTGGGAATCGATTGCTTTGACCCCAGAATTCAAAGTTCAGAAAAAAAATTTTAACTTGCCCGAGCGTCGATTGGGAAATCGATTAGTTCGTCTTTTAACGTTAAGACAATCAATTTGGACATCGATTAAGTAAAACTGGAATTCGATTTGGAAATCGATTTGAAATAAGACCGTTGTAACTAGCCGTTATGAGTAATAATTACTAAATCGATTGACATTACCAGTAACGGTAACCTAATCGATTTGGGAATTGATTTACATGATTAAGGGTTTAAATAGGAACAGTTCTCAATCGATTTCTGCACTGCATTTCTTCAGTTTTCACAAATTTTCTCAATCTGCTTCATCCTTCTGTCTCTGCTATTGTTATTTTGTTGCTAAGATAATGGAATTCATAGAAACTCAGATGGCACACAATGCCAAGATGCTAGAATCACAATCCAGAATGGAAGCTAACTTAAGGACTCTCCAGGAATCCTTGAATTCGGTTGTTAAGGATGTGGATGCGATTCAAGCTCACTTGGGTATCAAACTGTCATTTGAAGACATTGCAGACATCGGTCGTCAAGCAGCAGAGGAACCTAACCCAACTCCCCTAGATCACCCTGAGACTCACGTTGAGGAGACACCTGTTGAGGGTAATACAGCGGTCTCTGCCTCTCCCGTAGATAATAGTGAGGACCAGCCTAGACTAGGAGATTAGGAGTTTTAGGATCTGTGTTGTTTTGCTATGACTTGTTGTACTCACTTGATCTATATCTACAATTAAAACGTTTATCTCATCACTCTCTGAATTCATCTGTCTTAATCCTTTGATATGCTCATTAATTGCTCTGATTTTCATTGCTCTGATATACAATGTTTTATGATTTCAATCCCCATTGCTTATGTTCTTTAACATAGGGGGAAGAAAATTTTTTTCTGCCTTTTTGCCTTAACTGAAAAAGGGGGAGAAAAATTATAACTTGCTAACATTTGTTGCATTTACTTGCTCTGATGACTTTGCTCTGATGATTGTTAAATGAATTATTTTAATATAATAGCATGTGTACTGTTATGCTAAAATGCTCTGATACTTCTGTTTCTATGATATGATAATGGTACATATATGCTATGAAATATTATGTCTTGAAATGCTCAACTCAAGTTAAAATTGTATGATTGTCACTTATGCAAAAAGGGGGAGATTGTTGGACTTTAGTCCTTTGAATCCTAATTTTGACATAATTAACAAATATACAATGTTCATACATCATATGATAAATCTAACATTTTAATTGAGCAAGATTTCAGGAACAACAATTCATTCCTACACACTTGATACAAATTGCTTGGAACACAAGAAATCAACAAAAGTTGATCATTGACTGAGTAAATCGATTGGGCAATCGATTTCATAACAAGGGTGTAAGGAAACATAACTGTTTGTGATTGTATAATCGATTAAGCAATCGACTGGCACTATTAAAAATGAAAATTGCACAAGTCAGTGGCACCCTGTTTTACAGGCTAATCGATTGGCAAATCGATTGTACATATCACAAAGTAAAACTGATTGAAACCAATCGACTGGCAAATCGATTGATCAAGTCACAGTGAGAATCCAATTTCTAGGGTAATCGATTGGCAAATCGATTGCTCAGATAATATTTGAAAAATAACTCAACCTGTGACAAACACAATCGATTGGACAATCTATTGTGTGAATTTCAATCATGTTAAGTTTGGTTGCAATCGATTGGGAAATCGATTGAACTAAACATCAGGCAAGAACTTTTTCAGGCAAATACAAACAAATCGATTGGCACGTCGATTAACATCAAAATAGCTGAGTCACTGTCTTGAACACAATCGATTGGCAAATCGATTGAAAGAACTTTTTGAAATCACAGTGAACTTTGAGCTTGTGGCCAAATCGATTCTGAGTATTTGTAAATCGATTATGAGACTTAATAAATCGATTAAGTAATCGATTGGTATGATTTTTACTTTGAACAAAACACCTGCAATCGATTATGAAATCGATGCATATAAGTCTTAACATAATCACTGAAAAGAGTTTGTTTAAAGAATCGATTGATAAATCGATTGGCTTATGTAGTTTCAAGATTCAAGAAAAAAAAGACCCACGATAATCGATTGGCAAATCGATTAGACCTGTTTTATAACTTTAATGAATCGATTGGCAAATCGATTTATTGGTTGTTTTTCAGAAACTATATAAACTGTTTTCAATCTTTCTCTCAAAAACAATTCATGAAAAGTGAAAAACACTCAAAAAACTCTCATTAATACAATACAACACATTGTTAACATTCTGATATTTCTTTTTCAGATCAAAGCCAAAAAGATTATCCTTAATCATTGAGAGAGCTGAAAAAGTAATCTTGAGAGAAAAGACAATGTTCTCATAATCCATTCTTGAATAACCAGATTTGTGAGAAGACACATTGTTCAAGATTGAAGAATTCTTTTATTACTTCTTTTATTCTGTTTGAAATAAATACTTTGTAAAGAAAACGACTGCTAGAAATCCAGCTAGAAACTGGTGGCGATCTTCTTGGGTGAGAGGCCTCATCAAGAAGGAGCCGTACTTTGATTTTGTGTGAGTCTGCTGATTGACTACAAGGATCAAGGGGTGAGCAATAGGAAAGAGATTGTGAGAGATAGATAGGTTTCGAGGAAACTGGACAATCTATAAACAATTCACAATTCTTTCTATTGGAGAAAAAGCTGAAATCCAGTTGGATTGTCAGGACTGGATGTAGGTTGTCTCGTTGACAACTAAACCAGGATAAATCTTGGTGCATTCTATCCTTTATCTTTTTACTTTTAATTGCTAATCGTGTATGCCGCTTTATAATTCCGCTGTGTATGTAATATTGCTTTAATTTGATTAAAGACTGATATATTCTGATTATTTCGAGGTCATAATAATCTACAATTGGCCTCAGAGCTTAACTTTTCGAGAGGTAAAACTCATAAAAGGAATATGGCCTCAACTGATTTTCTAGGAGAAGGCGCATCACTAGCAAGACCTTCAGCATTCAATGGAACAACTTATATGTACTGGAAGCACAGGATGCTGATATTCCTGGAAGCCAGTGGCATAGACATCCTTGACGCTGTTGAAAATGGCCCATACATTCCCAAGATTGCAGGAACAAATGACTCAATGATTCCCAAGCCCAGAGCTGAATGGTCTGAGGACGATAAAAGGAAGGTAGGTTATAATGCTAAAGCTAAGAACATTATAACATCTGCTTTGTGTGCAGAAGAATTCTTTAGGGTATCAAACTGCAAATCAGCAAAGGAAATGTGGGACATTCTTCAAGAAACACATGAAGGAACCACAGATGTGAAAAGAGCTCGCGTAAATACACTTATGCACGAATACGAATTGTTCAACATGAAGAAAGATGAATCTATAAGTGATCTACAGACGAGAATTACACACGTGATAAACAACCTTCATGCACTAGGAAAACAGGTGGATAATGAACAGCAGATCGGAAAAATTATGAGGTGTCTAACCAGAGAATGACAGCCCAAAATAACTGCCATAGCTGAATCTAAAGATCTAGCAAAGATGACAACAACAACATTATTTGGAAAACTAAGGGAACATGAAATGGAACTACATCGGCTGGACGAATCAGAACTGGAAAGCAGGAAAAAGAAAGGATTATCCTTGAAAGTTCAAGCCCATCAATCGAAAACTGAATCAGATAGCTGCTCAAGTAAATCAAGCAGTGAAACTGAAGAGCCTGAAATCGGGTTGCTTGTCAAGAAATTTAAGAAATTTCTGAAGAAGAAAGACAACAAATTCAGAAAGCCATCCAGCTCTAAGACTAGTGACAACAACACATTACGTGCTATGAATGTGGTAAAACTGGTCACATAAAGTCAGAATGCTACAAATTGCAGAACAAAAATAGAGCTACAAAACCAAAAGGCAAGGAACCAGTCACCAAAACCAGAAAAGCTTATATTGCATGGAACGACAACGAAGAATCCTCTGCCTCTTCGGATGAAGAAGAAGTGAATCTATGTCTCATGGCAAATACCGATTCAGAATCAGAAAATGAGGTGTGCTTGACATCCACGAAGCATTCATGGTATTTAGATAGCGGATGCTCAAAGCACATGACAGGTGACAAATCCAAATTCATGTCCTTGACATTAAAGGAATGAGGTTTTGTCAAATATGGTGACAACAACGAGGAAAGATTATTGGAATTGGTGAATAGCAAGAGTCAACTGCAGTAATCAAAAAATGTGTTATTGGTTGAGGATTAAAACAAACTTACTAAGTATAAGCCAGCCTATGTGATAAAATGGGTTTTTCAAGTATTTTTTTTCCTCACAATCTTCGATTATTGAGCAAAAGATGACAAACACATAAAGCTAGTTCTGGTCGACATAATTCATAACATTTACATGTTAGTTTCAATTCTGTAAAGTGCTATAAGACTGCTTGTTATCCATTCAGATGAACATGGCTGTGGATAAAAGAATAGCTCACATCATATCAAATCATTGAATAATTTGTCAGCAAACAGTAGTCTTAGGTCTAGCCAATAAGAAGTTTTTCTAAGGATAGACTGTGTGATTCATGTGAGAAGAGTAACTGGTTTTAAGACTCATTTCACTCTATAGACTTGGTATAGAACAAATAGAGTTTATGCAACTAGTTCACATGGACTTTTTGGACTGGCCCAAGTAAAGAGTTTAGGTCGGTGAAACCATGTATGACTATGTGCTGGTTGATAGATTACTCAAGGTTCACATGGACTTATTGGATCATAGCTCCATAAGAGTGATACATTCTCAATTTTTAAGAAATTTGCTGCTTTAGTTCAAAATGAGAATGATCAGAAAATTGTTTCAATAAAAAGTGGTCATGGAGGTGAATTCCAAAATGATGCTTTTCAAAATTATTGTGAACTACATGGAATCAACCACATATATTCTGCCCCTAGGACACCACAGCAGAATGGGGTAGTGGAGAGGAAAAATAGATCCCTAGAAGAGTTAGCTAGGACCATGCTTAAGGATTCCAACCTACCTAAGTACTTTTGGGCAGATGCAATTAGTACAGCCACTCATGTTGTCAATAGAGTTCTCATTAGGCCCTTGCTTAGAAAAACACCCTATGAGCTTTACAAGGGTAGAAAACCAAACTTTTCCTACTTCAGAATCTTTGGTTGTAAGTGCTTTGTGTTGATCAATGGCAAAGAACACCTAGGAAAGTTTGACCCTAAGGCAGATGAAGGTATCTTTTTAGGATATTCCCAAACTAGTAAGGCCTATAGACTCTAACAGCAAAAGAACAAAGACCATAGAAGTGAGTCAGTTCTTGTAAAGTTTGTATGAATTATTTACATAAAACTCGAACCAAAACTCCTTCTAAGTTGATGACATTTTGGAGAAGTTTGTTGAATCTGAACACTAGAACAACCTATAGCTGACCCTCCAATAGATAGACCCTGTAGAACCTATAGAAACAGTGAGTTGCTAAGGCATGGAAGTATCAACAGAAACCAGCTATTAGACAACATTATAGGCTGATTTCTCTAAAGGTGTTGCACCTATGAGAAGCCTTAGTCAGTTTTGTAACTTAACAGCTTTGGTATCTCAGATTGAACCTAAGAACATTAAGGAAGCCTTGTTAGATAGTGAGTGGAATACTGCTATACAAGAGGAGTTAAACCAATTTGAGAGAACAAGGTGTGGAGTTTAGTAGCTAGGCCAGAGGTAAGCATGTCATTAGAACAAGATGGAGCACGTTCAGAAAAGTTGGATGAGAATGGTGTGATAACAAGGAAATTTCTTAAAATCGAGATGAGGAAAAGGTAACCTGTAGATGTTACTAATTTCGTGGTTATGATAGATCTCTGCTCTACCTTACAGCAAGGCCGACCAGACATCATGCTTCAGTGTTTTGTATGTGTGCAAGGTATCAATCAAATCCAAAGGAATCTCACTTCAGTGCAGTTAAGAGAATTTTCAGATACTTGGTAGGAACTAAGAGGTCTTGGATTGTGGATCCAAAAGGATCAACTTGTACCTTGGTTGGTTACTCAGATTCAGACTTTGCCGGATGTAAACTTGACAGGAAAAGTACCTCAGGAACTTGTATTTACTTGGAAACTCTCTTGTGTCATGGTTTAGTAAGAAACAGACAAGCATCGCTTTATCAACTGCCCGAAGCCTGAATATATATTACAGTGATGGCTCTGTTTCTCGCTTTCTATTTTTTCTCTTATTTTTGAATATATGATTTTTGAAAATGGAGTTTTTATTGTTGTTTCTCCCCTGCTCAACTTCATTTTTGTTTCAAACTCTCTCTTTTTTTAAAAAAAAGAAGGTCATAAAATAAAAACTCTATCTTTCTATCTTCTCATTTTTTCTTCTTTTTAAATAAACTCTCTTATTAGTGTTTGTTTTTTATGATAAAATAATATATGATCTCTACCCCAAAACTCCTTTTTCTAATTGATTTTTTCTATCTAAGTTATAGACCAAAGTGTTGAATCTTGTGTTCACGAGGATATAAATTAAGTCTAAGTTTTTTAATGTTTTGCAGTACATGATTTAATGAGAATATAGATTAGTTTAGATTTCTTATTGCTTTGCAACAATGTTTTTATGAGATAAAGTCAAGTTCCAGATGTTTTAAGTGGTTTGCCGTGAAAACAAGCAATCTATATACTTAAACGAAATAAGTAACTGATCATTTTTGATTGAGTGTAAGCATGGTGAGATATATATCTTATTGGGATTAAAATAACATAAAATATATATAATTAAATTTTTGGGATGAAGGGAAGGCGTGAAAAATAGTCTTTGCAAAAAGAGCAAACAGGATAGCTCTTGATTGTTGTTGTTGCATGCGATATATGGCGTTTGCAAATTTAATGAAACAAAACCAAACCCACAAACCACGAAAATTAAAAAAATGGTAAATCCCAAATTGGTTGTTTTTAGGAAACAAAATTGGAAAACAACAAAGAAAAAACAAAAGTTCATAATAAATTAAAACTAAACCACACTTTTCTGACGCACCATGATCAGCTATACGCTGCCAAGTGCAGAGCTATACTTAATTTTGCGAATGTAAAGAAGCATTCGATGCAGAAAAAACGAAATATATTAATACATACTAACAAAATACTTACAATGGTATCTGGTTTTGAAAACTAGAAAACGAAAATACAAGATTACGAAAAATATAGGAGACACTCAAGAGACTCTCAGGATTTCTAAACAGATGTTATCTTGTTTATTCCACTCTGCCTTGAACTGAAGACAAGCTTCTTATATAGGGAAAGGGGTCTGCTTGTACAACTTTTGGTGTAGTGGAGGAATGAATGAGATTCCTTCTGCTTTTGGTGCCACGGTTTGGATTCTAGTGTAAATGGCAGATCAAGTGCCGATAGCTTTTGCTTTTCAGAAATATTCGTTTTTCTGATAATAAATATTTTTTTTTAAAGTTCTGGAATCGAATATGGGTAGGTGCGAGATTTAATATATTAACTATTTTTGGTAAGAGTCTAATTTTGGGCTTGACACCAATATATGACGATGGTTACACTCTTTGTATTTATTATGTGGCTCAAGAGTAGATTGGGACGTTACATTCATTTTTATGGGTAACATAGATGCCGAAAAGTCGTCTTCATTGTTCAATTTTCCATTTTTCTACTTTTTAATAGTGTCTTCTGACAGCGCTGTCTGAGGATGTTTTGATGATTGGGCCTTACTTTTGAGAAAGTTGAGCCATGATTCCACAACAACAACAACAATAGGTTAATATAAGTTATTATAAAATTGTCTACATGTCATATATTGGGTAAGCCATAGAATTAGACTTTTGAACCAACAATAGGTTAATATAATTAAGTCTCGAACCTAGCCCATATTCGATTCCAGACTTAAAAAAAAAAAAACAAAGGACGTTCGTGGTATCAGACTTGGGGGGGATAGGTATATAAAATTAGTTATAAATATTTAAAATCTTGAAAGTTTATCTTGAAGAATAATATTTATGGGTTGTTAGTCTCGTGTTGAAGCCGCGACGTACAGGCGTTTAAGGGTAGTGAATCCTTGACGCCCAAGTTTCTTCAAATTAAAAAGGCAAAATTTATAATATGATAATCTCTTTTGTAGAACTTCTTCTTTCTCTCAACTCCTTATACCCAGACTTCCAGAAAAAAGGGAGCCTAATCAATAGTGAAGAAATCATATTGAAGACTTCCAAAAATTCTATAAACAATTGGCAAATTCCAAAATAAAAAAAGATGAGGTCTGCTATCTAGTCTTTTTCAAAATCTATTAAACCGATTATGTTATCAAAACGGAGGACGTAATGTTACTCTTTCTAACCTTTTTAAAACATATAGTCTTCTTCATTCAAAACGGCTTCAAAACGCATTGCTGACAGGAACTATATATTCATATCATAATGGTCTTGTTCATAGTTGGTATAAACCTCTAACAAGGGAAGGATTAAACACTTCAATGCCTATGTGTCTATCGGGATGCAAAGGTTCTTGAACTTTCTCAAGATTCGATTATAAGAGACAGTTGAATCTAGTCTATGTCAATATTTGACCACAGATTTGGTTTGGATGTTTCACAAATTTTCTTTGTCTTTAATACACAGACCCAAACATCGCAAATTCTCTCAATGTTATCAAATGAAATCATAAAATTACAAAATGATAGAAGGATCTATTCCTGTAGCTATTTATTTATAGAGTCCTGAATTCAAAGCAATGTTTTCAGCCTTTACACGGCAACTAAAAAGATATTGAAACTCCGACAAAAAGGGTGAAACACTATTTTTACAAACTGATCTAACAAAAGCAAACACTGTTATTCCAAAAACCATCCTTTGGAAAGATATTGATCTTCCTGAAGAATGGATTCTAGAAGGAGCTGTTAGACCAGAACCTCTTGAACAGTCAAAACCAAACAACAATCTTAAAGAAGTCATACAATACAATGACGGTAGGGTAAAACTAAGTTTTTCAAGAACTTCTAGTGCCAGGTATTCTGATGCTAGTTCCTCCAGACCACCTCCAATCATACAATTGCCTCAAAAATTAGAAAACTTTACAAAACCACGTTTTTCATGTTCTAGCATACCAAGTGCTTCCTTTCAAAATGTTGACTATTCCACAAATATATCTCATCAAATTTACACAGCACCACAAAACACTAATGAGGAGCAACAAAACATTTCTCCACCTACTTCGCCGTCTTTTTCTGCTATAACTGAAAATGTTGTTAATGAATTAAATGTCATAGAAAAAGAGTTTGAAGTTGATAAAACTATCCTCCATAACGATTTTTATGCTTCCAATAATACAGAAAAAAGAACATTGTTCTTCAAAAACTTTCTAAAACAAAGACAAAATATTCAAAATGAATTTTACAACTTCATTTTACAAAACAAGACCCATATTCGATTCTTTGAATGGTTTGAAATATATGCAGAACAAAACCAAATTTCTTACCCTTTCAAACAAAACCTAAGTTCTGTTAATCCTATAGCAACCAGAAATAAAACTGCAGAATGGGATTTGACAATCGGACAAAAAATTCAGGTTGAACACCCATCTTTGAGACAAATCATAATAACACACCTTGAAAAACAAGTAGAAGCTGCCCCTTTCAAAATTCCAAGTGATAGTTCGGAAAAAGATATTCAAAATACCCTTCAACAAAATAATTTTACAAATGTCCATCTTAGTACAATAGCAAAACAATTAAATAAGATAGAAGAAAATCAACAAAATTCTATTGTCTCTCCGATTGAGACAGCTGATCCAAAACTAAAAAACCCAGTCTTTAAACCATTCCAAATCTCAAAAACAAGTCAAAAACTGTTCAGGGAAGGCAGATCAGAATTCACCCAAGCCTTACATGAACAACTCAGTAGGATAGAACATTCATCTACCTCTACACCAATGGTAGCTAAAGATACCTTTGACAAAACAGTTACGACTTTAGACCAAGTTTCTGAAATCGAACACGAACCACAAAACCTGTGTAAACTTCAATGGCAGAAGGGTCAACCTTTAGCCATGGTCACATCACCAGACTTAGGAATTGAAAATAGACCTAATGTCCTCTCTCAATCTAAATTCAATGCCAACACTGTCTACGAATAGAACATAGATGGTATGTCTGAATACAACATCTTAAGTCTCCTCCAATAAATGACAATGACATCAAATGCTTACAAAACCCAAGCCAATACACCTGACAAAGCCATAGCTGAACTCCTAATAGCATGATTCTCCGGCCAACTCAAAGGTTGGTGGGATTACCATCTCACTCCCTCTCAACACCTAGAAATTTTGAACGCAATTCAAACCACAGAGGAAGGAATTCCTATCCTCGACGAAATAGGAAACCCAATACCTGATGCAGTTGCAACACTAATACACACAATTAGCTTGCACTTCATAGGTGATCCATCACACTTAAAAGATAAAAATGCAGAACTCTTATCTAACCTTAGATGTAAAAAACTTTCTGAGTTTCAATATTACAAAAATACTTTCCTAACCAGAGTCATGCTAAGAGAAGACTCAAACCAACCTTTCTGGAAGGAGAAATTCCTTGCAGGACTCCCAACCCTTTTAGGAGAAAAGGTTAGAAACAAAATCAAAGAAGTCTATGGGGTAAACCAAATCCCATATAACCATTTAACTTATGGGGAATTGGTTAGCTTTACTCAAAAGGAAGGTTTGAAAATCTGTCAAGATTTAAAACTCCAAAAACATTTAAAATGGGAAATGAAAAGAATAGACAAGAACTGGTTCTTTTTGTAACAATTTTGAATACCATGACAAATATATTCGAAAGACTGTTAAGATCTTGTTCGAAACTTATAGAAAACCCTCGCACAACATCTTCACCAACCAGACAGACTGAGTTCTATAAAAAATCTAGACCCCAAAATTCTTACAATCAAAGAAACCTAATTTTTACAAGAATAAAACTTTCCAAGAAGTTTTGAACTCAAACTTCAAAACAAATAACTGTTATAAGTGTGCCAAACAGGACACATCTCAAGTATTGCAAGAGAAATAAAAAACTCCATGATTAAAAAATTGATGAACAAATAATCAAAAAAAAGAGCAATACTTTAGAAACTTCTGAAGAAGAGAACTGTCACGGATTCTGAAATAAGTTATCTAATGATAAACCTTACAGTTTAATGAAATGAAACTCTCGACTCTCTTGGCGATTCCAGAAGCTTAGTACAAAATCAGATTATTGTTTTAACAAAGATCAAAGATACTAAATTCTTGACTATGAATATAAAACAAGTTTGGAAGATACAAACTTCAAAAGGAAATAATAGGAAAACTGTAAATACTTCCTTGAATGCAAAACAAAGTCAACCTTCCACATCCTCAAGCGCAAAATATACTTCCTAAAAACCACTTATGACCTAACAAATATCTTAGGGGAGAAAAGAACAAATCACAAGCCCATGTCCACATCATCTCCATCTCTGCCAAGAGAACATTAAAATTGAACAACCAAGAATTAAAAACTCTTAAAAGCAAAAACAACAAATTGATTCAACAGTTCTTCACAATCTATTATTTCCCATCGCACAAAACTCAAACCTCTTGCTTTTCATAACCATGAACAGGATGCGCGCAAAATGAAGCAAAACGTGATAAATTGAATACTGAATATTTCTAACCAAATTGAAAATTTAGAAGACAATCCCAGAGGATTTCTGTTCGTTTTAAGAACCAATAACAACAAGAAAATATTTAATCAAAATTAATTTCTAAACCTGAAGATTTCAAATTTGAAACAATTGCACCTTTTTGATACTGGAGCAGATTTAAATTGCTTAAAAAGTAGCATTGTACCAAACAGATTTAACAAATCTATGAAATACTGTTGCGGCTAACAACTCCAACATGATTATAAAAGTAAAACTGAAGCTTCATTACAGATGGTAATGTTTCAATCAAAATCCTTTTGTTTTATTAGAAAATATTACTCATACTGTCATTCTTAGGATTTTCATTAACAATGAATACTCCTATTCGATCAATTACACAATATTTTCTTGCAAAACAAAAGAAGCAAATTTATTTTTCTTTATTGACAAACCAGAAGAAGAATTTTAAATCTTTTAAAAGCTTGTTCTGTTTTACAAAAACTGATTAAATTATTTATTCAAGGAAAACGAAAAACATTTATATTCCTAAAACAAGATGTTTCTTTTCTAAAATGAAAACAATTACAAATAGTTTCGTAAAACAAAAAATTTAGTATCTCCAGAGAGTACCAGAAACTGAAAACGAATCATGTTTCAGATTTACAAATGCTTTTTTGCGGACAGATCTATACATATTGTAGAAGCCTACCATATGAAATGACTTTTGTCGCATAAACAATCACAACGAAGCTAGACCTATCCAAATGAGTTATGAACTTGAAACACATTGCAAAGCAAAATCCAAGTCCTAGAATAAAAGGGCTAATTACAAAGTCTAGTCACTCTTGGGAGTTGTGCAGCCTTTCTGTGAACAAAAAATTCTGAAATAGAAAGAGGTACACCTAGAGTTAGTCATAATCTACAAACCTTTAAAAAAAAGCATTAGATGGATTATGTACTCGATTCCAACAAAAAAGAGTCTTTTCATCAAAATTACACTCTCATCTATATTTTCAAAATTTGACATGAAATAAGATTTTGGCAAATACAAATTGATCCAAAAGATCGGTATAAAACAGCTTTAGTCCCTTTTGGTCAATATGAGTGGACGGTAATGCC
>PGTU02014822.1:0-62343 GCA_002896215.2 Cicer echinospermum
ACACAAAATACAAAACCAATGGCAGCCAATAAAGGTGCAATTTTGCTTTGAAATCCCTCGATTAACATCAGGTCATTTTTCTTCCTCATAGCTATTCTAGATCAGTTAGCGTTTAACCCAATCTTGATACATTCCATATGTTTTGTGAATGATTAACATTTATAATTTCTCCCTAGGATACACTTTTCAAATTAGTTTTAAACCAAATTTGTGCATCCATTAAGTTCATTTGTTCATTGGTAACATTAGGTATGTGGTTATCACTTGTTACCGATATTCTATCTCAAATTGGGTTTAGAGCCCAATCTTGTCGTATCCGAAAAGTTCATGCGTGTCCGTGAAACTTATTGTGTAGATGCAGGACATTTTATCCCGTTGTTCTCCTAGCGTTTTTATCATCGTAGTCCATATTTCAGCAATATAAACCATCTTTGTGTATCATCTCCATTCGTTGTGTTTCCTTCCATTGGATTACAATATGAGGTTATCTGATACCTCCATATAGTCTTTATTTTCTTTGTTTTACGCAAATACATTATTCTTTGCATAATAGTCGGTCTATAATGATTAACCCATCGTGTCGCATCCCAAATACAGTTTCATCTATGTATCATAAGTGATAACATTTAATATCAATTAATGAAATTGTACTACCTTGACCTATTCATTCAAAATTGGTTGTATCATATGAGTAAATTATAATTAGGTTAATTTTTCGCATCCACCTAGTCTTATTTCATAGATCCAATTTGGGTTTTAACCAATCTTTGGACCTCCAATTTAGGAGTATTAAAAACACAATCTTGTTCACAATAGTCATGTGTTGTCATTGCGGATTAACATTTAGAGACCTATATACTCCTCCCGTAGGACTTTTCTATTCCAAAATTAGTTTTTTAACTCATATGTTGCATCGGACAAAGTTTTCTGTCTGTCATCGATTTCTTTAGCTTCTTTTTGTCCTTCTAGGCTATTCTAGTGAAATTAAGATTTTATAACCATCTTATCGCTCCAATATTCATTTGTGTCGCAGTTGGATTAAACTCAGCATTTTGTCCTCCGTAGGCTTATTCTTGTCCATTAGGGTTCTTTTATTAACCAACTTGTTATTGCATCATCAGCATGATAGTTGGTTAGTGTCATTTGGTGTTATTGTCATAGAAACATTTCTCATTTCGCTCTTTCTAGACTTATTAGGCCAATTAGGTCATTACCATCTCTTCGATCAATTAAGTTATTTGTGTCATCTGGATATAACATGCTAGGTCAATTTTCATCCTCCCTAGCGCCTATTCTTTACGTCCATTTAGGGTTTTTAACATTCTTGTGCGTCCATATGTAAACATATGCTCCTTGATCATATTTTAATAATTCCAAACATACAAAGTTATGCACTATTTGATTGATCCTAATATTGAATTGGAAACTATTCAGGCAAATCAAACAAACACTACACTCTTGCCACAAAACTTGGAACTCAAAACAATCAGCAAAGTATGATGATGTCCTACAAGCTTGAAGACTGATGTTAAGAGTGTCTAGTGTTACTAGGTCAATAGTTAGAGTTAATCATTAATGATTCTCTATAGTATGGCCAATAAATCATAAAATAAGTTTATCAATCAAGTAATAAATACAATTGATAATCAATGAGCAATTCATTTTCTGACTCACAGAATAAAGGTTTCACTAAGGTAATCGATTTGTGGATAATCGATACCTTAAATCATGTTGTCAACAACTATGTTTCTGTGTTTTACAACCAAACAATTGGACAATCGATTTGCATCATCACATTGATAATCGACTTTGTGATTCACAGAACCAATTCATACTGAATCAATTGTTTGGCAAATTCGATTATGAAAATGCTTTTCATCAGACATATGTTTTGTGATCAACAAATCGATTGGACAATCAACTGAAACAAGTTTCTTAATGTGCAAGCTTTGCACTAATCGATTAGATAATCATGATAGATGTTCTTGATTCAAGCTTTGCATAATCGATTAGGTAATCGATTGAAAGAATGAAATGGTTAATCATTTATCAGAAACATATGCATAACGATTGGCACATCGATTTTAACTAAACAGCTAAGCTATGCAACAAGCCAAATCGATTGGAGTAAAACATTAGTCACTGTGACCAGCCAAGTCGATTGACGAAATCAATTGAGTCAATTTTCATTAGTATCTTTATCTTTGTGAAAGAAACAATATTCTGTAATTGATTTAGAAATCCATTAGTGGTACACTGGTGGCTATCTTTAGATGCTTGTTCATCTAAAAGAAACCTCAGTCTTGAGTTTGATCGAGTAACTCTTAGGGAATAGGTTGTATTGTGAATAAAGTGGTTTGTGTTGGATGGATATGCTGTGAGGCTGGAAAGTCTTGTAAAATATACTCAATCATTCTAGTGAAAGGCTGAAATCTGTTGTATATTTCAGGACTGGATGTAGGTTATCAAAGTGATGTCCGAACCAGTATAAAAATCTTCTGGTTGCTACTTTTTCTCTCTCCTTTACTTTCATATTAACCTTGCATGTGATTGTGAACTTCCGCTTTGAACAAACTTTTTGAATCCTTTACTGTTTAAAATAGGAATAATTAAACAAGTGGTTTTGATATTAATTCATCACTTAGGAAGAATTAGATTAATCTTGTTGATAATATTGTATAAAATTCCTAAGGATAGAAGTCATATAACTTAACATCCATAAGTTTTATTTGTGTTATTGGATAAAATTTAGGTCATTTTTGCCCTCCCTAGTTATTCAGTCCAATTAGGGTTTCTAAAACAATCTTGTGCATCCCAATGTTCATTTGGTATCTGGCATTAACATGCTTAGGTCATTTTCTTTCCTCCCTGGCTTATATCTAGGTCACATCTAGCGTTTTTTACCCACCAGAATTATGCTTTGCAACATCGACACATGAGAGTTGTTTGGGTATCATTGATTACACATTGGGCTCATTTTCGTCCCCTTCGCTCGTCATTCTTTCATAATAAGGGTTTTTACACCACATCTTGATGATCCAAGGGTCCATTTCCTTGACGATTATTTCTAGACATTTGCTCCCCTTGGACACACTTCTTTTCAAGTGTTTAAATAAATCTGTAGCATTCCAATAAGTCTCGTTTGTCGTCATTTATATTGACATATTAATAAACATGTATTATGCTGCATTATCCGTTTCTTCAATTCACCCTAACTCAACTATTAACTACATTCGATACTCTATATTATATACTTCTGAAAATTTTCATACTAAATTACAGTAATACTATTTGTTAAACTCATTACAAACCTCGAATTAGCAATACTATTACATAAATAGACATATGTTTCATTATTTGTTTAGTGCATTTGCGATATTGATACAATTTAGTTCATTATTTCACAATTTACTTCAACCATAAGCAAAATCTAGTTAACTAGATTAGTCATTACGCACAACGCTCATTAACCCCATTTAATTAACTATTATAAATACACAATCTTCATTGTTTGTTTTAACCAACTTTGCATCTAATAGTTGTGTTCTTACCCCAAGCAGTGCTATTTCCCAGAAAATCAAGTATATAAATTTTTCTAGGTCATTATCTCCTTTCTATGGCTATATTCTTGTAAATTAGGCCCAACTTGTGCATCTAATAACTTCATTTGCTGTCATGATTAAAATTTATCATTTCGCTCATTCTACCTAGGCATCTATTTATGATCCTAAGTACTACCGATTTCTTCAACTTAAACTATCTGCATTCAAATGTTCTCTTTCATCTGTTATCTATGGATAGTCATATTAGTCAATTTCCTCCTCTCATAGGGCTTATTCTTAGTCGATAAGTTTTAGAACAATTGCATCCAATATTCATCTTCTGGTATCAAAATTACATTTAGAAATTTTCTTCCTCCCTAGGCTTAGGCGTAAGTCCTATTTAATTTAATAAACCTTATCATGTGCAGTCCAATAATATTTTAGATTTGTTCTTGTAATTAACAATTTAGTGTTTTCGTTATGTCTCCATACGATAATTCTTTAAATTACGTTATATAAACCAATTTTATGAGCAATTCCAATTTATATTAATATGATCATGTTAGAAACTCATCATACTACAATAAATAATAACTATTGTTATAGCGTAGCATTTATTGTCTGTCCTCCGTAGATTGATTCCTAAATCAATAGCGTTTTAACCAATTCTTAGGCATTATCCAAATTGGTGATGATTGTGTTATTGTGATTAACAATTTAGTCATTCCTTCTTCCTAGAATTACACTTTTCAAATTAGGTTAAAACAAGTTTGTGCTATCAATAAGTTCATTTGTGTCATTGATACATTTATAGTCATATCTCCAACTATCCCTATTACGTATTCCTATGCTCCAATTTATGTCGTTTTAACCAATACTTGTGTAATATCCCAAATATAAGTTCATGGTCGTTCATCTAGATTACATTAGGTCATTTTGTGTCCCTGTTATTCTTATCCAATTGTTTTTAAACGCAAACCATCTGTGCAAGTCCAATTAGGTGTTCTATGGTCTTAACATTTAGAGTCTTATTCGTGCTCTCTCCTAGCTTTATTCTGGCTTCCTAATTAGAGCTTATACCAATCTTTGTGCATCCCGACTCGTTGAAATATGGCTTGTATTAGTGTCTCGCAGTCATCTGGATTACGTTATTTAAATAGGTATTTTTTCGGACACCCTTTCCATATTTAGCAAATGTTAGTCCTCCTATTATCTAGTCCCATTAATTTGTGAGTTTTTTACCACATTTTTTCATCCAATAATCTATTTTCAGTTGGATTAACAGTGTATGTCATTTTCATCCTCCCTACGCTAGGTTCTAGTCCAATTAGGGTTTAACCAATTCTTGTGCACCAAATAATGTTATTTGTTTATTGGACTTAAAATTAGTCATTTTCCCTTCTAGCTAATCAATCCAATTAGGTTTTCTAAACATCTTGTCATCCAATAATTTCAATGAGTGTCACTGGATTAACATTTAGGCCATTTTCCTTCCCTAGGCTTATTCTAGTCCAATTGGTTTTTAACCAATCTTGGTGATCCAATACGTTATGGTATTATTGGATTAACATTTAGGTCATTTCGTCCTCCTATGCTATTCTAGTCCAATTAGGGTTTGAACCAATCTTGTGCATCAAAAAGTTCATTAGTGTCATTGATTAACATTAGTCATTTTAACTCCCTAGCCTATTCTAGTCAGTTGTTTTAACCATTTTGTTTTGCGATCCAATAACTTTATTTGTGTCAGGAATACATTTACGTCATTCCTCCCTAGGTTTATTCTAGTCCAATAGGATTTTAACCAGTCTGTGCATCAAATAAGTTCATTTGTGTCATGAATTAACTGTAGGTCATTTTATCTCCCTCCTATTCTAGTTCCAATTATGGTTTTAACCAAATCTTGTGCATCCATAGTGTGTTGTATCTTTGGAATATTTACGTCATTTTCGTCCCCTCAGCTTATTTGTCAAATTAGGATTTTTAACCAATCTGTGCATCTATAAGTTATTTGTTCACTAGTTAAAATTGTTCAGGTATTTTTATGCCTCTAGGTTTTCTTGTACAATTCGCATTTTAACCAATTTGCATCCATCATAGGTTGTTTGTTTCATTCGATCACCATTTAAGGTAATTTTGCCTCCCTAGGAATTTTTTTTGAAATTAGGTTATATACCATTTGACACAATCAATTCAATGTGTCATGGTAACATTTGTCGTCTTTCAAAACCATTAGGCTATCTAGGCCAATTAGGTTTTAACCATTTGTGCATCAATAGAGTTCATTTGTCATTGGATTAATTAGGTCATTTCTCGTCCTATGCTTATTCTAGTCACACGTAGGATTTTAACCAATCTGTGCATCAATAATTCATTGTCTATTTGTTTTAACATTAGTCATTTCTCGTCTCCTACGTAACTCTTTGTCCACCAATTAGCGTTTTTAACCAATCTTGTGCATCCAATAGGTGGTTTTGTGTCATTGGATTAACATTTTGGTCATTTTCGTCCTCCCTCAGCTTATTCTTGTCCAATTAGGGTTTTTAATCAATCTTGTGCATCCAACAACTTCTTTTGTGTCACTGGATTAATATTTAGGTCATTTTCGACCTCCCTATGGTAATTCTAGTCCAATAAGGACTTTTAACCTAACTTGTGCATCCATTAGGTGTGTTTGTGTCATTTGATTAACATTTAGGCCTGTTTCGTCCTCCTTATGGCTTATTCTAGTCAAATTAGGTTTTTTTACCATTCTTGTGCATCCAATAATTTTATTTGTGTCATTGGATGAACATGTAGGTCATTTTCATCCTCCCTAGGCTATTCTATCCAATTAGGGGTTTTAACAATCTTGTGCATGCAATAAGTTCATTTGTGTCATTGGATTAACATTTAGGTCATTTTCGTCCTCCTTAGGCATTATTCTAGTCGAATTAGGATTTTAACCAATCTTGTGCATCCAATAAGTTCATTTGTGTCATTGGATTAACATTTAAATCGATTTCGTACTTCCTAGGCTTATTCTAGTCCAATTAGGGTTCTTAAACAATCATGTGCATCCAATAAGTTCATTTGTATCATTGGATGAACATTTAGGTCATTCCCCTCCTCCCTAGGCTTACTCATGTCAAATTATTAATTTTAACTAATATTTTGTGTATGCAATAAGTTCGTTTTTATCTTTGGATTAACATTTAGGTCATTTTCGACCTCCCTAGGCTTATTCTAGTTAAATTAGGGTTTTTAACCATTCTTGTGCATCCAATAAGTTTATTTGTGTCATTGGATTAACATTTAGGTCATTTTCGTCCTCCATATGGTTATTCATATCGAATTAGGGTTTTAAAACAATCTTGTGCATCCAATAACTTAGTTTGTGTTATTGGATTTATATTTAGGTAATTTTCGCCCTCCCGAGGCCTATTCTAGTCCAATTAGGGTTTTTAACCAATCATGTGCATCCAATAGGTGGGTTTTTATCGTTGGATTAACCTTTAGGTCATTTTCATCCTCCCTTAGCTTATTCTAGTCTTAATAGGGTTTTTAATCAATCTTGTGCATTTAATAAATTCATTTTTGTCACTGTTTTAACATTTAAGCCGTTTTTCCCTCCATATGGTTATTATGTAGTCCAATAAGGATTTTTAACCTCTCTTGTGCATCCAATAGGTGTGTTTGTGTCATTTGATTACCATTTAGGTCATTTTCGTCCGCCCTATGATTATTCTTTTCAAATTAAGGTTTATAACCAATCTTGTGGATCCAATAGGTGTGTTTGTATCAATTGATTAACATTTAGGTCATATTCTTCCTCCATAGGCTTATTCTTGTCAAATTAGGATTTTTAACCAATCTTGTGCATCCAATATGTTAATTTGTGTCATTGGATTAACATTTAGGTCATTTTCGTCCTCCCTAAGCTTATTATAGTCCTATTAGGGTTTTTAACTAATCTTGTGCGTCCAAGAAGTTCATTTGTGTCATTGGATTAATATTAAGGTAATTTTCGTCCTCCTTAGGCTTATTGTAGTCCAATTAGTGTTTTTAACCAATCTTGTGCATCTAATGGTTGTGTTTGTATCATTGGATTAACATTTAGGTCATTTTCTTCCTCCCGAGGCTTATTCTTGTCAAATTAGGGTTTTTAATCAATCTTGTGCATCCAATAAGTTCATTTGTGTCATTGGATTAACATTTAGGTCATTTCCGTCCATCCTAGGCTTATTATTGTCAAATTAGGATTTTTAACTAAACTTGTGCATCCAATAAGTTCTTTTGTGTCATTGGTTTAGCATTTATGTCAATGTCGTCTTCCCTAGGCTTATTCTAGTTCGATTATGGTTTTTAAACAATCTTGTGCATCCAATAAGTTCATTTGTATCACTAGATTAACATTTTGATTATTTTTTTCCTCCCTAGGCTTATTGTACTCCAATTAGGATTTTAACCAATCTTGTGCATCCAATAGGTGTGTTTGTGTCATTGGATTAACATTTAGGTCATTTTTTTCCTCCCTAGGATAATTCTTTTCAAATTAGGGTTTATAACTAATCTTGTTCATCCAATAAGTTCATTTGAATCACTCGATTAACATTTAGGTCATTTTCGTCCTCCCTTGGCTTATTCTAGATCAATTAGCGTTTTTAACCAATCTTGTGCATCCAATAGGTGTGTTTGTGTCATTGGATTAACATTTAGGTCATTTTCGTCCTCCCTAGGATTACACTTTTCAAATTAGGGTTTATAACTGTTGATTATTATGACCTCGAAATAATCAGAATATATCAGTCTTTAATCAAATTAAAGCAATATAGAAAATCGAATACGTCTAGCTTACAATTAAGATCGAACATACAATCATACGATGCAAGATTTATTCAAATTCATACACACAGCGGAATTATAATGCGGCATACAAGATTAACAATTTAAAGTAAAAGGATAAGGGATAGAATGCACCAAGGTTTATCCTTGTTCAGTTGTCAACGAGACAACCTTCATCCAGTCCTGACAATGCAACTGGATTTCAGCTTTTCTCCAATAGAAAGAATTGTGAATTGTTACAGATTGTCCAGTTTCCTCGAAACCTATCTATCTAACACAATCTCTTTCCTATTGCTTAACCCCTTGATCCTTGCAGTCACTCGGCAGACTCACACAAAATCAAGTCAAGCTCCTTCTTGATGAGGCCTCTCACCCAAGAAGATCGCCACTAGTTTCTAGCTGGATATTTCGCATTCGTTTCTTTACAAAGTATTTGTTTCAAACAAAATAAAAGAAGTACAAAAAGTGTCTTCAATCTTGATCAATGTATCTCACACGAATCTGGTTATTCAATGATTGTTTATGAGAACATTGTGTTTTCTCTCAAGAATACTTTTTCACCTCTCTCAATGATTATGGATAATCTTTTTGGCTTTGATCTGAAAAAGCAATATCAGAATGTTAACAATATGTTCTTAAGAGTTCTTCAGTGTTCTGAAGTATATTCAAAATGTTTTTCATGTGTTAATGAGAGAATGATTGAAAACAGTTTATATAGTTTCTGAAAAACAACTAATCAATCGATTTACCAATCGATTCATTAAAGTTATAAAACAGGTCTAATCGATTTGCCAATCGATTATCGCGAGTCTTGTTTTTCTTGAATCTTGAAACTACATAAACTAATCGATTTGCCATCGATCGATTCTTTTAAAAACTCTCTTTTCAGTAAATTATGTTCAGACTTATATGAATCGATTGCATAATCGATGTCAGGTGTTTTGTTCCAATAAAAATCACACCAATCGATTACTTAATCGATTTACTAAGTCTCATAATCGATTTACAAATACACAGAATCGATTTGGCCACAAGCTTAAAGTTCACTGTGATTTCAAAATATTTCCTTCAATCGATTTGCCAATCGATTGTGTTCAAAACAGTGACTTAGCTATTTTCATGTTAATCGAAGTGCCAATCAATTTGGTAGTATTTGCCTGAAAAGTTCTTACCAGATGTTTAGTTCAATCGATTTCCCAATCGATTGAAACCAAACTTAACATGATTGAAATTCTCACAATAGATTGTCCAATCGATTGTGTTTGTCACAGGTCAAGTTATTTTTCAAATATTGTCTAAGCAATCGATTTACCAATCGATTAGCCTAGAAAATGGATTGTCACTGTGACTTGTTCAATCGACTTGTCAATCGATTTGTTTCAATCAGTTTTTTACTTTGTGATGTGTACAATCGATTTGCCAATCGATTAGCCTGTAAAACAGGTTGCCACTGACTTGCGCAATTTTCATTTCTAATTGTGCCAGTCGATTGCCTAATCGATTATACAACCACAAACAGTTATGTTTCCTTACACCCTTTTATGAAATCGATTTCCCAATCGATTTACTCAGTGAATATTCAACTTTGTTGATTTCTTGAGTTCCAAGCAATTTGTCTCAAGTGTGTAGGGTTGAGTTGTTGTTCCTGAAATCTTGCTCAATTAAAATGTTAGATTTATCATATGATGTATGAACATTGTATGTTTGTTAATTATGTCAAAATTAGGATTAAAAGGACTAAAGTCCAACAATCTCCCCCTTTTTGCATAAGTGACAATCATACAATTTTAACTTGAGTTGAGCATTTCAAGACATAATATTAACAACATTTCATAGCATCATATGTACCATTATCAGATCATAAAATCAGAGTATCAGAGCATCCTAGCATAACAGTACACATGCTATTTATCAAAATCAGAGCATTTTTAATAATTCATTCTTATCAGAGCAGAGTATCAAAAATATGCAGCAGCAGTCATAAGCAAGTTATAATTTTTCTCCCCCTTTGTCAGTTAAGGCAAAAAGGCAGAAAAAAAATTTCCTCCCCCTATGTTAATGAACATAAGCACTGGGGGTTGAAATCATAAAACATTGTGTATCAGAGCAATAAATGAGCATATCAGACAAAATGAATTCAGAGAGAGATGGAATAAACGTTCTAATGCATTATAGATATAGATGAAATGAATACATCAAGTCTTTACAAAACAACCCAGATCCTAAACTCCTAATCTCCTAAACTAGGCTAGTCCTCACTATTATCTACGGGAGAGGCAGAGACCGCTATATTACCTTCAGCAGGTGTCTCCTCAACGTGAGTCGTAGGGTGATCTAGGGGAGTTGGATTAGGTTCCTCTGTTGCTTGACGACCGATGTCTGCGATGTCTTCAAATGACAGCTTGATGCCCAAATGTGCTTGAATAGCATCCACATCCTGAACAACTGAATTCAGGGATGCCTGGAGAGTCCTTAGATTTGCTTCCATTCTGGACTGTGATTCTAGAATCTTGGCCTTGTGTGCCATATGAGCTTCTATGAATTCCATTATCTTTGCAACAAACTCAGGAGGGGCTGTTTCAGTAGCTGGTTGAGGCTGAGGTTGTGGTTGAGGTTGAGCTAGTTCAACAGTAGGCTGAGGTCTTATCCAAATACCATGTAACCTTTTCAATTGCATCTGGTTTACAATTGATTCTCCAAAAATTAGAGTGGTCTTTGCAGATTCTTCATTAACAAACGATACCTTGAAGTGTTTCAGAATCTTGGTAATCAGCTGTGGATAAGGCAGCATTAGCTTACTCTGTGAAGCTTCCAGCATGTGCCTTAGCACAATCCCATGCCCAGCTCATCCTGAGCTCCTTTGATAAACCCCATAACAGTAATATATCCAACTTCTGGACTACTGCATGGTTGCCTGAACGTGGTACAAGCATCCTGGTCAGCGTGTACATCAGCATTCGATGTTGGACCTTCATTTGACCGATAGGTAATGAAATGGTTTCAACAAAACCATCAATCATCAGGTCCTAAACAGCAGTATGCCTGTCAACCGATTCTTTCCCATCCTTCGTCAGCCGTATCAGCTTCAGAACTGCCGTCTATAGATTTTCCGTGAAATGGCAATCCTGATAAAGTAGAGAAATCATCAAAGGACATAGCAATCCTTTTCCCTTTAACCTGAGCCTTAAAACCTTCTTCAGTCAGCTTGAACGTTGAATAAAATTCCCTTATCAATCTTGGATAACTATCAAGAGTAGAAGACAGAAAGCTTTCAAGACCATGAAATCTCAGATGGTTCTGAAAAGTAAAACCGTCTGTATCAAAGTAGGCAAAATCCAGAGTCCGACCCTCATGGATTTTTCTCTTCAGAAAGTCTGATGGTATGGTGGGTTCTGCATCTTTTTCCTTGGATGCAGGAACTTTCTTGGGAGGGGGTGAAGAAACTGGTTTCTTCTTCTTCTTTTTTGAGATTTCCTTCATGGCATCATCCATGAGTTTTTCCGTTGGTGGTTCCTTTCTCTTTTTAGGTTTATCTTGAATAGCAGCAGGTGCCTTGCCTTTGTCTTTGGCAAGAATTTTATGTGTAGGTATGGGTACTCTTTTGGTTAAAGTAGGTGGTGGTGAAGGGGTTCCACTGGTTGAAGGTGAGGGAGTGTGTGCCTGGGTTTGTTTAACTCGTGCCATAATCGTAGATTGAAGTAGATTGAATGTAGACAGTAACAAATAACAATTGCAGAAACAGAGAGATGAAGCAGACAAAGAAAATTAGTGAAATCTGGAGAAATGCAGTGCAGAAATCGATTGATAACTGTTCCTATTTAAACCCTTAACCGTGTAAATCGATTCCCAAATCAATTAGGTTACCGTTGCTGGTAATGTCAATCGATTTAGTAATTATTACATACAACGGCTAGTCACAACGGTCATATTGTAAATCGATTCCCAAGTCGATATCCAGATTTACTTAATCGATGTCCAAATCGATTGTTTTAAGGTTGAAATATGAACTAGTTGATTTCCCAATCGACGCTCGGGCAAGTTAAAAAAAAATTTCTGAACTTTGAATTCTGGGGCCAAAGCAATCGATTCCCAAATCGATTTTGTAAACCATTTACCATGCTGGTAATCGATTCCCAAATCGATTTAACTGGAAAATAACTGCAAACACCAGAAGTGTCATATGAAAGAATCAAAGATCATACCTCACTAGGATCAATGATCCCTAGTTTCATCCTTATATGCAGGAAAACTTTCTCTTGGTAAAGCTTTTGCGAAGATGTCAGCTAGCTGTCCGGCTGTGTTAACATACTCTAGCTTAATGATTCCATTTTGAAAGTGATCCCTTATAAAATGATGTCTTACTTCAATGTGTTTGGTCCTGGAGTGCATCACTGGATTCTTGGTAATACTTATTTCACTTGTGTTATCACACATGATAGGTACTGTTCCCAAGTCAACACCAAAATCCAATAAGTGCTATTTCATCCAAAGTATCTGAGCACAACAGCTCCCAGCTGCAATGTATTCAGCTTCAGCAGTCGATAAAGCAATGCTGGTCTGTTTCTTACTGAACCATGACACAAGAGAGTTTCCAAGTAAATGACAAGTTCTTGAGGTACTTTTCCTGTCGAGTTTACATCCGGCAAAGTCTGAATCTGAGTAACCAACTAAGGTATAGGTTGATCCCTTTGGATACCACAATCTGAGATTCTTAGTTCCTACTAGATATCTGAAAATTCTCTTAAACTGCACTGAAGTGAGATTCCTTTGGATTTGATTGGTACCTTGCACATATACAAACACTGAACATGATGTCTGGTCGGCTTGCTGTAAGGTAGAGCAAAGATCCTATCATACCACGAAACCTAGTAACATCTACAGGTTTACCTTTCTCATCTCTGTCTAAGTAATTTCCTTGACTCATGGGAGTATCAATGGACTTAAGGTTTTCAAAAACAAAATTTCTTTATCAAATCAGAACAGTATTTAGATTGACTAATGAAAAATGCCTTGCTTGCTTTGGTTAATTTGAAATCCCAAGAAGTATGATAGTTCACCCATCATTGACATTTCAAATTTACCTTTCATCAAATTTTCAAATTCTTTGCACAATTTATTATTTGTAGATCCAAATCTTATGTCATCAACATATACTTCGACAAGCAAGATATCATTTCCAGTAGTTTTTGTGAAAAGAGTCTTGTCAACATTTCCTCTTAAAAAGTTTTGTTGAATAAGGAAATTGCTGAGCTTCTCATACCAAGCTCTTGGAGCTTGTTTTAACCCATAAAGGGCCTTTGATAGCTTATACACATGATTAGGAAAATCAGGATTTTCAAAACCAGGTGTTTGGCTAACAAAAACTTCCTCTTGAAGGTCACCATTGAGAAAGGCACTTTTCACATCTTGATAAAGATTAAAGTCCATTATACAAGCATAAGCCAATAAAATTCTTATGGCTTCTAATCTAGCTACAGGGGCATAGGTTTCATCAAAATCTATTCCCTCCTCTTGACTATAACCCTTGGCTACTAGTATAGCTTTGTTCCTGGTTATCACACCATTCTCATCCAATTTGTTTCTGAACACCCATCTGGTTCCTATGATGTGCTTACCCTCTAGTCTAGGTACTAAACTCCACACCTTGTTTCTCTCAAACTGGTTTAACTCCTCTTGCATAGCAAGTATGCACTCACTATCTAACAGGGCTTCGTTAATGTTCTTAGGTTCAATCTGAGATACAAAGGCTGTAAAGTTACAAAACTGTCTAAGGTTCCTCCTAGTTGCAACACCTTTAGAGATATCCCATATAATGTTGTCTATGGGGTGGTTTCTGTTGAACTTCCATTCCTTGGGTAAATCACTGGTTCCTATAGGTTCTACACAGTCAGATCTAGTTGGAGGGTTAGCTACAGGTTGTTCTAATGGTTCAGATTCTACAACTTCGTCCAAACAGTCATCAACCATATGAGGAGTTTTGTTCAAGTTTTCTGTAAATAATTCATCAGACTTTACATGAACTGACTCTTCTATGGTCTTTGTTCTTTTGTTGTAGATTCTATAGGCCTTACTAGTTTGGGAGTATCCTAGAAAGATACCTTCATCTGCCTTAGGGTCAACTTTCCTAGGTGTTCTTTGCCATTGTTCAACACAAAGCACTTACAACCAAAGATTCTAAAGTAGGAAAGGTTTGGTTTTCTACCCTTGTAAAGCTCATAGGGGGTTTTTCTAAGCAGGGGCCTAATGAGAACTCTATTGACAACATGAGTGGCTGTACTAAATTGCATCTGCCCAAAAGTACTTAGGTAGGTTGGAGTCCTTAAGCATAGTCCTAGCTAACTCTTCTAAGGATCTATTTTTCCTCTCCACTACCCCATTCTGCTATGGTGTCCTAGGGGCAGAATATATGTGGTTGATTCCATGTTGTTCAAAATACGTTTGAAAAGAATCATTTTGGAATTCACCTCCATGATCACTTTTAATTGATACAATTTTCTCTGGTCATTCTCATTTTGAACCAAAGCAGCAAATTTCTTAAAAGTTGAGAATGTATCACCCTTATGAGCCAGAAAAATATGTCCATGTGAACCTTGAGTAGTCATCAACCAACACATATCCATAAAGGTTACCTCCAAAACTCTTAACTTGGGCAGGTCCAAAAAGGTCCATGTGAACTAACTGTAAAACTCTATTGTTCGAACCATATCTATAGAGGGAAATGGAGTCTTAACCAGTTGCTTTTCTCTCACATGAGTCACACAGTCTATCCTTAGTAAACCTCTTATTAGGGAGACCTATAACTAGCTGTTTGCTAACAAGTCTATTCAAATGATCTATATGAATATGCGCTATACGTTTTATGCCATATACCAAGTCTCATCTGAATTAGATAACAAGCAGCATATAACAACTTTTTTGTTCAGTTTTTGATTGATGCGTTTGGGCTTTCAAAAACAGTCCTTTCTTTTTCTTGCTTTCTTGTTCTGACTCATCTAGTCGATGCAACTCCATTTCGTGCTCCCTGAGCTTTCCAAATAGTGTTGCAGTGGTCATTTTTGCCAGATCTTTCGATTCAGCAATAGCAGTTATTTTGGGTTGCCATTCTCTGGTTAGACACCTCATGATCTTTCCGATCTGCTGTTCATTCTCCACCTGTTTTCCCAGGGCATGAAGGTTGTTTATAACGTGTGTAAATCTCGTCTGTAGATCACTTATAGATTCATCTTTCTTCATGCTGAACAATTCATATTCGTGCATAAGTGTATTTACGCGAGCTCTTTTCACGTTTGTGGTTCCTTCATGTGTTTCTTGAAGAATGTCCCACATTTCCTTTGCTGATTTACAGTTTGATACCCTAAAGAATTCTTCTGCACACAAAGCAGATGTTATAATATTCTTAGCTTTAGCATTATAACCTACCTTCTTTTTATCGTCCTGAGACCATTCGGCTCTGGGCTTGGGGATCATCAAGTCATTTGTTCCAACAATCTTGGGTATGTATGGTCCATTTTCAACAGCATCAAGGATGTCAATTCCACTGGCTTCCAGAAATATCAGCATCGTATGTTTCCAGTACATGTATGCTGTTCCATTGAATGCTGGGGGTCTTGCAAGTGAAGCGCCTTCTCCTAGAAAATCGACTGAGGCCATATTCCTTTTATGAGTTTTACCTCTAGAAAAGTCAGGCTCTGAGGCCAATTGTTGATTATTATGACCTCGAAATAATCAGAATATATCAGTCTTTAATCAAATTAAAGCAATATAGAAAATCGAATACGTCTAGCATACAATTAAGATCGAACATACAATCATACGATGCAAGATTTATTCAGATTCATACACACAGCGGAATTATAATGCGGCATAACAAGATTAACAATTAAAAGTAAAAGGATAAGGGATAGAATACACCAAGGTTTATCCTGGTTCAGTTGTCAACGAGACAACCTACATCCAGTCCTAACAATCCCAACTGGATTTCAGCTTTTTCTCCAATAGAAAGAATTGTGAATTGTTTACAGATTGTCCAGTTTCCTCGAAACCTATCTATCTAACACAATCTCTTTCCTATTGCTTAACCCCTTGATCCTTGCAGTCACTCGAAAGACTCACACAAAATCAAGTCAAGCTCCTTCTTGATGAGGCCTCTCACCCAAGAAGATCGCCACCAGTTTCTAGCTGGATTTTCGCATTTGTTTCTTTACAAAGTATTTGTTTCAAACAAAATAAAAGAAGTACAAAAAGTGTCTTCAATCTTGATCAATGTATCTCACACGAATCTGGTTATTCAATGATTGTTTATGAGAACATTGTCTTTTCTCTCAAGAATAATTTTTTCACCTCTCTCAATGATTATGGATAATCTTTGTGGCTTTGATCTAAAAAAGCTGTTGGACTTTAGTCCTCTTAATCCTAGTTTGGACATAATTAACAAACATACAATGTTCATACATCATATGATAAATCTAATATTTGAATTGAGCAAGATTTCAGGAAAAACAATCCAATCCTACACACTTGAAATAAATTGCTTGGAGCACAAGAAATCAACAAAAGTTGAATTTTGACTGAGTTAATCGATTGGGAAATCGATTTCATAACAAGGGTGTAAGGAAATACAACTGTTTGTGATTGTATAATCGATTGGGCAATCGACTGACACAATTAGAAATGAAAATTGCACAAGTCAGTGGCACCCTGTTTTACAGGCTAATCGATTGACAAATCGATTGTACATTTCACAAAGTAAACCTGATTGAAACAAATCGATTGGGAAATCGATTGTACAAGTCACAGTGACACTCCAGTTTTGAGGGTAATCGATTGGCAAATCAATTGCCTTAGTACTATTTGCAAAATAACTTCACATGTGACAAACACAATCGATTGGACAATCTATTGTGTGAATTTCAATCATATTAAGTTTGGTTGCAATCGATTGGGAAATCGATTGAACTAAACGCCATGTAAGAACTTTTCAGACAAATACACACAAATCGATTGGCATGTCGATTAACATCAAAATAGCTGAGTCACTGACTTGAACACAATCGATTGGCAAATCGATTGAAAGAACTCTTTGAAATCACAGTGAACTCTGAGCTTGTGGCCAAATCGATTCTGAGTATTTGTTAATCGATTATGAAACTTAATAAATCGATTACGAAATCGATTGGTGTGATTTTTACTTTGAACATAACACCTGCAATCGATTACGAAATCGATGCATATAAGTCTTAACATAATCACTGAAAAGAGCTTGTTTAAAGAATCGATTGGTAAATCGATTGGCTTATGTAGTTTCAAGATTCAAGAAAAACAAGACACGCGATAATCGATTGGCAAATCGATTAGACCTGTTTTATTACTTTAAGAAATCGATTGGCAAATCGATTTATTAAGATGTTTTTCAGAAACTATATAAACTGTCTTCAATCATTCTCTCAACAACAATCTGAAAAACACTTTGAATATTCTTGATATACAAAAGAACTCTCAACAACACATTGTTAACACACTGAGATTTCTTTTTCAGATTACAGCCAAAAAGATTATCAACAATCAATGAGAGAGCTGGAAAAGTGATCTTGAGAGAAAAGACAATGTTCTCATGAACAATCCTTGAATATCCAGATTCGTGAGAAGTCACATTGATCAAGATTGAAGAATTCTTTTTTGTTCTTCCTTTATTCAGTTTGTAATAATACTTTGAAAAGAAACGAAAGCGAGAAAGCGAGCTTGAAACTGGTGGCTACTTTCTTGGGTGAGAGAGCTCAACAAGAAAGAGTCGTACTTTGATTCTGTGTTAGACTGCTGAGTGTCTACAAGGATCAGAGGGTGATCAATAGGAAAGAGATCATTAGAGATAGATAGGTTTCGTAGATGAAACTGGACAATCTGTAATTGATTCTTTCTATTGGAGAAGAAAATCTGAAATCCGATTGGATTGTCAGGACTGGATGTAGGTTGTCTCGTTGACAACTGAACCAGGATAAGTTCTTGGTGCAATCTTCTCTAACCCTTAACTCCTTTAATTTTCTATCTTGCAATATTTGTATGTGTGATTAATATTAGATGCATGTTAAACATATTCTGTGTTAGGTAATATTGTTTAAACTGGTAATTTGACTCGCATGCATCTTGGTTAATCTCTTATCAATCTACTTGCAATTGCTAATCTTGTATGCCGCAATTTAATTCCGCTGTGTGTATGAAATTGATTTAATTTCTTAAAGAACTGATACATTCTGATTATTTCGAGGTCATAATAATTAACAAAAAGCAATATCAGAATGTTAACAATATGTTCTTAAGAGTTCTTCAGTGTTCTGAAGTATATTCAAAATGTTTTTCATGTGTTAATGAGAGAATGATTGAAAACAGTTTATATAGTTTCTGAAAAACAACTAATCAATCGATTTACCAATCGATTCATTAAAGTTATAAAACAGGTCTAATCGATTTGCCAATCGATTATCGCGAGTCTTGTTTTTCTTGAATCTTGAAACTACATAAACTAATCGATTTGCCAATCGATTCTTTTAAAAACTCTTTTTTCAGTAAATTATGTTCAGACTTATATGAATCGATTGCATAATCGATGTCAGGTGTTTTGTTCCAATAAAAATCATACCAATCGATTACTTAATCGATTTACTAAGTCCCATAATCGATTTACAAATACACAGAATCGATTTAGCCACAAGCTTAAAGTTCACTGTGATTTCAAAATATTTCCTTCAATCGATTTGCCAATCGATTGTGTTCAAAATAGTGACTTAGCTATTTTCATATTAATCGAAGTGCCAATCGATTTGGTAGTATTTGCCTGAAAAGTTCTTACCAGATGTTTAGTTCAATCGATTTCCCAATCGATTAAAACCAAACTAACATGATTGAAATTTTCACAATAGATTGTCCAATCGATTGTGTTTGTCACAGGTCAAGTTATTTTTCAAATATTGTCTAAGCAATCGATTTACCAATCGATTAGCCTAGAAAATGGATTGTCAATGTGACTTGTTCAATAGATTTGTTTCAATCGATTTGTTTCAATCAGTTTTTTACTTTGTGATGTGTACAATCGATTTGCCAATCGATTAGCCTGTAAAACAGGTTGCCACTGACTTGCGCAATTTTCATTTCTAATTGTGCCAGTCGATTGCCTAATCGATTATACAACCACAAACAGTTATGTTTCCTTACACCCTTTTGTGAAATCGATTTCCCAATGGATTTACTCAGTGAATATTCAACTTTTGTTGATTTCTTGAGTTCCAAGCAATTTGTCTCAAGTGTGTAGGGTTGAGTTGTTGTTCCTGAAATCTTGCTCAATTAAAATGTTAGATTTATCATATGATGTATGAACATTGTATGTTTGTTAATTATGTCAAAATTAGGATTAAAAGGACTAAAGTCCAACAATAACCAATTTTGTGCATCCAATAAGTTCATTTGTGTCATTGGATTAACATTTAGGTCATTTTCGTCGTCCGTATGATTTTTCTATTCCAATTAGGGTTTTAACCAATCTTGTGTATCGAATAAGTTCATTTGTGTCACTAGATTAACACTTAGGTCATTTTCGTGCTCCCTAGGGTTATTCTAGTCCAATTAGCATTTTTAACCAATCTTGTGCATCCATTAGGTGTGTTTCTCTAATTGGATTAACATTTAGGTTTTATTCGTCCTCCCTAGGCTTATTATTGTCAAATTAGGGTTTTTAACCAATCTTGTGCATCCAATAAGTTCATTTGTGTCATTGGACTAACATTTAAGTCATTTGTATACTCCCTAGGCTTATTCTAGCCAAATTAGGGTTTTTAAACAATCATGTGCATTAAATAGGTGTGATTGTATCGTTGGATTTATATTTAGGTTACTTTTGTCCTCCTTAGGCTTATTGTAGTCCAATTTGGGTTTTTTTACCAATCTTGTGGATCCAATAGGTGTGTTTGTATCATTGGATTAATATTTAGGCTAGTTTTGTCCTCCTTAGGTTTATTCTTCTCCAATTTTGGTTTATAACCAATCTTGTGCATCCAATAATTTCATTTGTGTCATTGGATTAACATTTAGGTCCTATTCGTCCTCCCTAGGCTTTTTCTATTCAATTAGGGTTTTTAACCAATATTATGCATCCGATAAGTTCATTTGTCTCATTAGATTATCATGTAGGTTTTTTGTCCTCCCTAGGCTTATTCTTGTGCAATTAGGGTTTTTAACCAATCTTGTGCATCCAATAGGTGTGTTTGTGTCATTGGATTCACATTTAGGTCATTTTCGTCCTCCCTAGGCTTATTCTAGTCAAATTAGGTTTTTTTTACCATTCTTTCGCATCCAATAAGTTTATTTGGGTCATTGGATTAACATGTAGGTCATTTTTATCTTCCATAGGCATATTCTAGTCCAATTAGGGTTTTTAACCATTCTTGTGCATCCAATAAGTTTATTTGTGTTATTGCATTAACATTTTGGTTATTTTTGCCCTCCTTACGGTTATTCAAGTCCAATTAGGGTTTCTAAACAATCTTGTGCATCCAATAAGTTCATTTGTGTCACTGGATTAACATTTAGGTCATTTTCTTCCTCCCTAGGCTTATTCTAGTCCAATTGGGGTTTTTAACCACTCTTGTGCATCCAATAGGTGTATTGGTATCATTGGATTAACATTTAGGTCATTTTCGTCCTCATTAGACTTATTGTTGTCCAATTTGGGTTTTTAACCAATCTTGTGCATCCAATAAGTTCATTTTGTCATTGGATTAACACTTAGGTCATTTTCGTCCTCCCTAGGCTTATTCTAGTCCAATTAGGGGTTTGAAACAATCTTGTGCATCAAATAAGTTCATTTGTGTTATTGGATTAACATGTAGATCATTTTAATCTTCCCTAGGCCTATTCTAGTCCAATTACGGTTTTTAACCATTCTTGTGCATCCGATAAGTTTATTTGTGTCACTGGATTAACATTTAGGTCATTTTTCCCTCCCTAGGTTTATTCTAGTCCAATTAGGGTTTTCAAACAATCTTGTGCATCCAATAAGTTCATTGGTGTCATTGGATTAAAATTTAGGTCATTTTCATCCTCCCTAGGATTACTATTTTGAAATTAGGGTTTGTCACCAATTTTGTCCATCGAATAAGTTCATTTGATTCATTTGATTAAAATTTAGGTCAATTTCGTCTTGCCTAGGCTTATTCGAGTCCAATTAGGGTTTTTAACCAATCTTGTGCATCCAATACGTTCAACTGTGTCACTGGATTAATATTTAGGTCATTATCGTCATCGCTAGGGTTATTCTAGTCCAATTAGGGTTTTCAAACAATCTTGTGAATCCAATAAGTGTGCTTGTATCTTTATATTAACATTTAGGTCATATTCGTCCTTTTTAGGCTCATTCTTGTCAAATTAGGGTTTTTAACCAAACTTGTGCATCCAATAAGTTCATTTGTGTCATTGGACTAATATTTAAGTCATTTTCGTCCTCCCTGGGCTTATTCTAACCCAATTAGGGGTTTTAACCAATCTTGTGCATCCAATAAGTTCATTTGTGTCACTGGATTTACATTTAGGTTATTTTCAAGCTCCCTAGGTTTATTCAACTCTGATTAGGGTTTATAACAAAACTTGTGCATCTAATAGGTGCGTTTGTATCATTGGAGTAACATTTAGGTCATATTCGTTCTCCCTAGGCTTATTCTTGTTAAATTAGGGTTTTTAACCAATCTTGTGCATCCAATAACTTCATTTGTGTCATTGGATTAACATTTAGGTCATTTTCATCCTCCCTAGGTTATTCTAGTCCAATTAGGGTTTTTAACCAATCTTGTGCGTCCAATATGTTCATTTATGTCATTGGAGAACATTTATGTCATTTTCATCCTTCGTAGGCTTATTATAGTCCAATTAGTGTTTTTTACAAATTTTGTGCGTCCATGAAGTTCATTTGTGTCATTGGATTAATATTCAGGTCATTTTCATCCTCTTTAGCCTTATTCTAGTCCAATTAGGGTTTTTAACATATCTTGTGAATCTAATAGTTGTGTTTGTATCATTGGATTAACATTTAGGTCATTTTTGTCTTTCCTGTGCTTATTCTTGTTAAATTAGGGTTTTTATCCAACCTAGTGCATCCAATAACTTCATTTTTGTCATTGGATTAACATTTAGGTCAATTTCGTCCTCCCTAGGCTTACTCTAATCCGATTATCGTTTTTAAACAATCTTGTGCATCCAATAACTTCATTTGTATCACTGGATTAACATTTCGATTATTTTTGTCCTCCCTAGGCTTATTGTAGTCCAATTAGGGTTTTTAACCAATCTTGTGCATCCAATAGGTGTCTTTGTGTCATTGGATTAACCTTTAGGTAATTATCGTGTTCCCTAGGATAATTCTTTTCAAATTAGTGTTTATAACCAATCTTGTGCATCCAATAAGTTCATTTGAATCATTCGATAAACATTCAGGTCATTTTCGTCCTCCCTAGGCTTATTCTAGATTAATTAGCGTTTTTAACCAATCTTGTGCATCCAATATGTGTGTTTGTGTCATTGAATTAACATTTAGGTCATTTTCATCCTCCCTAGGATTACACTTTTCAAATTAGGATTTATAACAGATTTTGTGCATCCAATAAGTTCATTTGTGTCATTGAATTAACATTTAGGTCATTTTCATCCTCCCTAGGTTATTCTAGTCCAATTAGGGTTTTTAACCAATCTTGTGCGTCCAATATGTTCATTTATGTCATTGGAGAACATTTATGTCATTTTCATCCTTCGTAGGCTTATTATAGTCCAATTAGTGTTTTTTACAAATTTTGTGCGTCCATGAAGTTCATTTGTGTCATTGGATTAATATTCAGGTCATTTTCATCCTCTTTAGCCTTATTCTAGTCCAATTAGGGTTTTTAACATATCTTGTGAATCTAATAGTTGTGTTTGTATCATTGGATTAACATTTAGGTCATTTTTGTCGTTCCTATGCTTATTCTTGTTAAATTAGGGTTTTTAACCAACCTAGTGCATCCAATAACTTCATTTTTGTCATTGGATTAACATTTAGGTCAATTTCGTCTTCCCTAGGCTTACTCTAATCCGATTATCGTTTTTAAACAATCTTGTGCATCCAATAACTTCATTTGTATCACTGGATTAACATTTCGATTATTTTTGTCCTCCCTAGGCTTATTGTAGTCCAATTAGGGTTTTTAACCAATCTTGTGCATCCAATAGGTGTCTTTGTGTCATTGGATTAACCTTTAGGTAATTATCGTGTTCCCTAGGATAATTCTTTTCAAATTAGTGTTTATAACCAATCTTGTGCATCCAATAAGTTCATTTGAATCATTCGATAAACATTCAGGTCATTTTCGTCCACCCTAGGCTTATTCTAGATTAATTAGCGTTTTTAACCAATCTTGTGCATCCAATATGTGTGTTTGTGTCATTGAATTAACATTTAGGTCATTTTCATCCTCCCTAGGATTACACTTTTCAAATTAGGGTTTATAACAGATTTTGTGCATCCAATAAGTTCATTTGTGTCATCGGATTAACATTTAGGTCATTTTCATCCTCCCTATGATTATTCTAGTCCAATTACGGTTTTTAACCAATCTTGTGTATCCAATAAGTTCATTTGTGTCACTAGATTAACATTTAGGTCATTTTCGTGCTCCCTAGGGTTATTCTAGTCCAATTAGCATTTTTAACCAATCATGTGCATCCATTAGGTGTGTTTTGATTAACATTTAGGTCTTATTCGTCCTCCCTAGTCTTATTCTTGTCAAATTAGGATTTTTAACCAATCTTGTGCATCCAATGAGTTCATTGGGGTCATTGGACTAACATTTAAGTCATTTTTGTACTCCCTAGGCTTATTCTAGTCAAATTAGGATTTTTAAACAATCTTGTGCATTAAATAGGTGTATTTGTATCATTGGATTAATATTTATGATAATTTCGTCCTCCTTTGGCATATTCTAGTCCAATTTGGGTTTTTAACTAATCTTGTGTATCCAATAGGTGTGTTTGTATCATTGGATTAATATTTAGGTTAGTTTTGTCCTCCTTAGGTTTATTCTAGTCCAATTACGGTTTATAACCAATCTTGTGCATCCAATAAGTTCATTTGTGTCATTGGATTAACATTTAGGCCATTTTCGTCCTACCTAGGCTTATTCTATTCCAATTAGGATTTTTACCTAACCTTGTGCATCAATTCAGTTTGTTTGTTTCATTGGATTTACATTTAGGTCATTTTCGTTCTCGCTAGGCTTATTCTAGTCCAATTAGGTTTTTTAACCAATCTTGTGCATCCAATAACTTTTTTGTGTCATTGGATTAACATTTAGGTCCTTTTCGTCTCCCTAGGCTTCTTCTAGTCCGATTAGGGTTTTTAACCCATCTTGTGCATCCAATAAGTTCACTTTAGTCCTCCATAAGCTAATTCTTGTCAAAATAAGGTTTTCAACCAATTTGGTGCATCTAAGAAGTTCATTTGTTTCATTGGATTAACATTTAGGTCATTTTTGTCCTCCCTAGGATTATTCTACTCCAATTACGATTTGTAACCAATCTTGTGCATCCAATAAGTTCATTTGTATCATTGGATTAACATTTAGGTCATATTCGTCCTCCCTAGGCTTATTCTATTCCAATTAGGGTTTTTAACCAATATTGTGCATCCGATAAGTTCATTTGTGTCACTGGATTATCATTTAGGTTTTTTTGTCCTCGCTAGGATTATTCTTGTCAAATTAAGATTTTTAACCAATCTTGTGCATCCAATAAGTTCATTTCTGTCATTGGATTAACATTTAGGTCATTTTTGTCCTCCCTAGGCTTATTCTAGTCAAATTAGGGTTTTTAACCATTCTTGTGCATCCTATAAGTTTATTTGTGTCATTGGATTAACATTTAGGTCATTTTTTTTCCTCCCAAGGTTTATTCAAGTCCAATTAGGGTTTACAAACAATCCTGTGCATCGAATAAGTTCGTTTGTGTCACATGATTAACATTTAGGTCATTTTTGTCCTCCCAAGGCTTCTTCTAGTCCAATTAGGATTTTCAAACAATCTTGTGAATCCAATAATTTCATTTGTGTCATGGGATTAACATTTAAGTCATTTTCGTCCTTCGTAGGCATATTCTGGTCCAATTAGTGATTTTAACCAATCTTTTGCGTCCGATAAGTTCATTTGTGTCATGGGATTATCATTTAGGTTATTTACGTCCTCCCTAGGCTTATTCTTGTCAAATTAGGGTTCTTAACCAATCTTATGCATCCCATAAGTTCATTTGTGTCATTGGATTAACATTAAGGTCATTTTTCTCCTCGCTAAGCTTATTCCACTCCAATAAGGGGTTTTAACCAATCTTGTACATCTAATAAATTCATTTGTGTCGTGGGATAAACATTTAGGTAATTTTCGTCCTCCCTAGGCTTATTCTAGTCCTATTAGGTTTTTAACCAATCTTGTGCATCCAATAAGTTTATTTGTGCTATTAGATTAACATTTAGGTCATTTTCGTCTCCCTAGGCTTATTCTAGTCCAATTAGGGTGTTTAACCAATCTTGTGCATCCAATAAGTTCATTTGTGTCATTGGACTAACATTTAAGTCATTTTCGTCATCCCTAGGCTTATTCTAGTCAAATTAAGGTTTTTAACACATCATGTGCGCCCACAAAGTTCATTTATGTCATTGGATAAACATTTAGTTCATTTTCAACCTCCCTTGGCTTATTCTAGTCCAATTAGTGTTTTTAATCAATCTTGTGCATCCAATAATTTCATTTTATTTCATTGGATTAACATTTAGGTCATTTTCGTCTTCCCTAGACTTATTCTAGTCTAATTAGAGGTTTTAACAAATCTTGTGCAACCAATAAGTGTGTTTGTATCAGTGGATTAACATTTAGGTCATTTTCGTCCTCCCTCATCTTTTTCTAGTCCAATTAGGGTTTTTAACCAATCTTGTGCATCCAGTAAGATAATTTGTGTCATTGGATTAACAATTAGATCATTTTTGTCCTCCCTAGGCTTCTTCTAAGACAATTAGTATTTTTAACCAATCTTGTGAATCCAATAAGTTCATTTAAGTCATTTTCGTCCTCCGTGGGCTTATTCTAGTCCAATTAGGGATTTTAACTAATCTTGGTGATCCAATAGGTGTGTTTGTATCATTGGATTAATATTTAGGTTAGTTTTGTCCTCCTTAGGTTTATTCTAGTCCAATTATGGTCTGTCCTACTTGGATGCAGGAGCTTTCTTGGGAAGGGGTGAAGAAACTGGTTTCTTCTTTTTCTGTGAGATTTCCTTCATGGCATCAGCCATAAGTTTCTCAGTTGGTGGTTCCTTTATCTTTTTGGGTTTCTCTTGAATAGCAACAGGTGCCTTGCCTTTGTCTTTGGCAAGAATCTTATGTGTAGGAATGGGTACTCTTTTGGTTAAAGTAGGTGGTGGTGAAAGGGGTTCCACTGGATGAAGATGATGGTGAGGGGGTGCGTGCTTGGGTTTGTTTAACTCGTGCCATAATCGTAAATTGAAGTAGATTGAATGTGGATAGTAACAGAGAACAATTGCAGAGACAGAACAAAGAGATGAAGCAGAGAAAATAGTGAAATCTGGAGAAATGAAGTGCAGAAATCGATTGATAACTGTTCCTATTTAAACCCTTAAATGTGTAAATCGATTCCCAAATCGATTAGGTTACCGTTGCTGGGTAATGTCAATCGATTTAGTAATTATTACATCCAACGGCTAGTCACAACGGTCATATTGTAAATCGATTCCCAAGTCAATTTCCAGATTTACTTAATCGATGTCCAAATCGATTGTTTTAAAGTTGAAAAGTGAACTAGTCGATTTCCAATCGACGCTCGGGCAAGTTAAAAAAATATTTCTGAACTTTGAAGTCTGGGGCCAAAGCAATCGATTCCCAAATCGATTTTGTAAACCATTTACCATGCTGGTAATCGATTCCCAAATCGATTTAACTGGAAAACACTGCAAACACCAGAAGTGTCCTATGAAAAGATTCAAAGATCATACCTCACTAGGATCAATGATTCCTAGTTTCATCCTTATGGCTTCTAACCTAGCTACAGGGGCATAGGTTTCATCAAAATCTATTCCCTCCTCTTGACTATAACCTTGGCTACTAGTCTAGCTTTGTTTCTGGTTATAACTCCATTCTCATCTAACTTGTTTCTGAACACCCACCTTGTTCCTATGATGTGATTACCCTCTGGTTTATGTACTAAACTCCACACCTTGTTTCTCTCAAACTGGTTTTAACTCCTCTTGCATAGCAAGTATCCACTCACTATCTAACAGGGCTTCCTTAATGTTCTTAGGTTCAATTTGAGATACAAAGGCTGTAGAGTTACAAAACTGTCTAAGGTTCTTCCTAGTTGCAACACCTTTAGAGATATCCCCTATAATGTTATCTATGGGGTGGTTTCTGTTGAACTTCCATTCCTTAGGTAAATCACCGGTACTTATAGGTTCTACACAGTTAGAGCTAGTTGGAGGACAGCTACAGGTTGTTCTAATGGTTCAGACTCTACAACTTCATCCAAAAAGTCATCAACCATAGGAGGAGTTTTGTTCAAGTTTTCTGTAAATAACTCATCAAACATTACATGAACTGACTCTTCTATGGTCTTTGTTCTTTTGTTGTAGATTCTATAGGCCTTACTAGTTTGGGAGTATCCTAGAAAAATACCTTCATCTGCCTTAGGGTCAAACTTTCCTACGTGTTCTTTGCCATTGTTCAACACAAAGCACTTACAACCAAAGATTCTAAAGTAGGAAATGTTTGGTTTTCTACCCTTGTAAAGCTCATAGGGGGTTTTTCTAAGTAGGGGCCTAATGAGTACTCTATTGACAACATGAGTGGCTGTACTAATTGCATCTGCCCAAAAGTACTTAGGTAGGTTGGAGTCCTTAAGCATAGTCCTAGCTAACTCTTCTAAGGATCTATTTTTCCTCTCCACTACCCCATTTTGCTGTGGTGTCCTAGGGGCGGAATATATGTGGTTGATTCCATGTTGTTCACAATAAGTTTGAAAAGAATCATTGTGGAATTCACCTCCATGATCACTTTTAATTGATACAATTTTCTTGTCATTCTCATTTTGAACCAAAGCAGCAAATATGTCCATGTGAACCTGGAATAGTCATCAACCAACACATATCCATAAAGGTTACCTCCAAAGCTCTTCACTTGAGCAGGTCCAAAAAGGTCCATGTGAAACTAACTGCAAAACTCTATTTGTTCTAACCATATCTATAGAGGGAAAGGGAGTCTTAACCAGTTTGCTTCTCTCACAGGAGTCACACAGCCTATCCTTAGTAAACTTCTTATTAGGGAGACCTATAACTAGCTGTTTGCTAACAAGTCTATTCAAATTATCTATATGAATATGCGCTATACGTTTATGCCATAACCAAGTCTCATCTGAGTTAGATAACAAGCAACATATAGTACTTGGCAAAGAATTAAAATCTAACATATAAATGTTATTAATTCTGTCACCAACTAACTTTATGTGTTTGTCATCTTTATGCTCAATAATGCAAGATTGTGTTTTAGCCCTTCAACATACAAGACATTTTTGATCACTGCAGTTGACTCATTTCCTATGTCACCAATTCCAATAATCTTTCCTCTATTGTTGTCACCATATTTGACAAAACCTCCTTCCTTTAATGTCAAGGACAGGAATTTGGATTTGTCTCCTGTCATGTGCTTTGAACATCCGCTATCTAAATACCAAGAATGCTTAGTGGATGTCAAGCACACCTCACAACACACAATCAGAATTTTATTTTAGGTCCTCAATTTAAATTGGGTCCTAGAAGGTTAGTGTCAAAAACAGATTTCTTTGCTATCCAAACTTGCTTCCATCCTCTATTGGCTAATTTTTAAATTTGCAATTTGAAACAAAATGTCCCTTTCTGCAACAGAAATGACATTTACCATCAAAGGATGTCATACATACTCTTTGAAATAGCAGATTTTTGACCATGTTTGACATTTCTGGTTTGCATATAACCAATACCATATCTATTGTTATTTCTTTTAACATGCATATTGGGTTTATATCCTAAACCAGATTTTCATTAACATGTCTTTGATTGCTAAGTATGACATTCAGTTTATCTTTACTATTAGATAACTTTAATAAATCAGATTTTAATGATGCAACATTTTTTTCAAGTTCAATGCATTTTGCAGATTTGTCATGTGAATCCTTTTTTCAGTTGTTCACATAAATTTTCAATTTCTTTATGGTCATTTTTCATTTGCTCAAGAATTTTCTTTGTGCTTATCAACTGTTTTATAGAATTCACATACTCATCATGCAGTTCATTTGAAAGCTTCTTGTAGCTCATCATAAGATGGATTAGATTGTCAACTAACCTCATTTTCTGATTCTGAGTCAGTATTTGCCATGAGACGCATATTCGCTTCTTCTTCATCTGAAGAGGCTGAGGATTCTTCGTTTTCATTCCATGCAACATAAGCTTTTCTGGTTTTGGTGACTGGTTCCTTGCCTTTTGTTTTTGTAGCTCTATTTTTGTTCTGCAACTTGTAACACTCCGACTTTATGTGACCAGTTTTACCACATTCATAACAGGTAATTGTCTTGTTGTCACTAGTCATAGAGCTGGATGGCTTTTTGAATTTAATGTCTTTCTTCTTCAGAAATTTCTTAAACTTTTTGACAAGCAAACCAATCTCAGGGTCTTCATCAGTCTCACTGCTTGATTCATCTGAGCAACTTTCTTGTTCAGTTTTTGATTGATGCGTTTGGGCTTTCAAAGACAGTCCTTTATTTTTCCTGCTTTCTTGTTCTGACTCATCTAGTCTATGCAACTCCATTTCGTGCTCCCTGAGCTTTCCAAATAGTGTTGCAGTGGTCATTTTAGCCAGATCTTTCGATTTAGCAATAGCAGTTATTTTGGGCTGCCATTCTCTGGTTAAACACCTCATGATCTTTCCGATCTGCTGTTCATTCTACACCTGTTTTCCTAGGGCATGAAGGTTGTTTATAACGTGTGTAAACCTCGTCTGTAGATCACTTATAGATTCATCTTTCTTCATGCTAAACAATTCGTATTCGTCCATGAGTGTATTTACACGAGCTCTTTTCACGTTTGTGGTGCCTTCATGTGTTTCTTGAAGAATGTCCCACATTTCCTTTGCTGATTTACAGTTTGATACCCTAAAGAATTATTCTGCACACAAAGCAGATGTTATAATATTCTTAGCTTTAGCATTATAACCTACCTTCTTTTTATCGTCCTCAGACCATTCAGCTCTGGGCTTGGGATCATCAAGTCATTTGTTCCAGCAGTTTTAGGTATGTAGGGTCTATTTTCAACAGCATCTAGAATATCAATACCACTTGCTTCCAGAAATATCAGCATCATATGTTTCCAATACATGTATGCGGTTTCCATTGAAGGCTGGGGTCTTGCAAGTGAAGCACCCTTCTCCTAGAAAATCAACTGAGGCCATATTCCTTTTATGAGTTTTACCTCTAAAAAAGTCAGGCTCTGAGGCCAATTGTTGATTATTATGACCTCGAAATAATCAGAATATATCAGTCTTTAACAAATTTAAGCAATATAGAAAATCGAATACGTCTAGCATACAATTAAGATCGAATATACAATCATACGATGCAAGATTTATTCAGATTCATACACACATCGGAATTATAATGCGGCATACAAGATTAACAATTAAAAGTAAAAGGATATGGGATAGAATGCACCAAGGTTTATCCTGGTTCAGTTGTCAATAAGACAACCTACATCCAGTCCTGACAATCCAACTGGATTTCAGCTTTTTCTCCAATAGAAAGAATTGTGACTTGTTTACAGATTGTCCAGTTTCCTCGAAACCTATCTATCTAACACAATCTCTTTCTTATTGCTTAACCCCTTGATCCTTGCAGTGACTCGGCAGACTCACACAAGATCAAGTTCAGCTCCTTCTTGATGAGGCCTCTCACCCAAGAAGATCGCCACCAGTTTCTAGCTGGATTTTTCGCAGTCGTTTCTTTACATAGTATTTGTTACAAACAAAATAAAAGATGTACAAAAAGTGTCTTCAATCTTGATCAATGTATCTCACACAAATCTGGTTGTTAAATGATTGTTTATGAGAACATTGTCTTTTCTCTCAAGAATACTTTTTCAGCTCTCTCAATGATTATGGATAATCTTTTTGGTTTTGATCTGAAAAAGGCAATATCATAATGTTAACAATATGTTCTTAAGAGTTCTTCAGTGTTCTGAAGTATTTTCAAGTATTATGATCAGTTGTAATGTGTTGTTGAGAGAATGATTGAAAACAGTTTATATAGTTTCTGAAAAACAATTAATAAATCGATTTACCAATCGATTCATTAAAGTGCTAAAATAGGCTTAATCGATTTGCCAATCGATTATCGCGAGTCATGTTTTTCTTGAATCTTGAAACTATACAAACCAATCGATTTGCCAATCGATTCTTTTCAAAAACATTTTTCAGTAAATTATGTGCAGACTTATATGAATCGATTGCATAATCGATGTCAGGTGTTTTGTTCCAATAAAAAACACACCAATCGATTACGTAATCGATTTACTAAGTCTCATAATTGATTTACAAATACACAGAATCGATTTGGCCACAAACTGAAAGTTCACTCTGATTTCAAAATATTTCTTTCAATCGATTTGCCAATCGATTATGTTTAAAACAGTGACTTAGCTATTTTCATGTTAATCGAAGTGCCAATCAATTTGGTAGTATTTGCCTGAAAAGTTCTTACCAGTTGTTCAGTTCAATCGATTTCCCAATCGATTGATAACCAAACTTAACATGATTGAAATTCTCATAATAGATTGTCCCAATCGATTGTGTTTGTCACATGTCCTGTTTACTTTTCAAATTTTATCTAAGCAATCGATTTGCCAATCGATTAGCCTAGAAAATGGATTGTTCCTGTGACTTTCCCAATCGATTTCCCAATCGATTTGTTTTAATCAGTTTTACTTTGTGATGTGCACAATCGATTTGCCAATCGATTAGCCTGTAAAACAGGTTGCCACTGACTTGCGCAATTTTTATTTCTAATTGTGCCAGTCGATTTCCTAATCGATTATACAACCACAAACAGTTATGTTTCCTTACAACCCTTTTTATGAAATCGATTTCCCAATCGATTTGCTCAGTAGATTTTCAACTTTTGTTGATTTCTTGAGTTCCCAGCAATTTGTCTCAAGTGTGTAGGGTTGAGCTGTTGTTCCTGAAATCTTGCTCAGTTAAAATGTTAGATTTATCATATAATGTATGAACATTGTATGTTTGTTAATTATGTCAAAATTAGGATTAAAAGGACTAAAGTCCAACATATTCTAGCCCAATTAGGGGTTTTAACCAACTTTGTGCATCCAATAAGTTCATTTGTGTCATTGGATTAACATTAAGGCCATTTTAGTGCTCCCTAGGTTTATTCTAGTCCAATTAGGGGTTTTAACAAAACTTGTGCATCCAATCTGTGTGTTTGTATCATTGGATTAACATTTAGGTCATATTTTTCCTCGCTAGGATTATTCTTGTCAAATTAGGGTTTTTAATCAATCTTGTGTATCCAACAAGTTCATTTGTGTCATTGGATTAACATTTTGGTCATTTTCGTCCTCCCTAGGTTTGTTCTAATCCAATTAGGGTTTTTAACCAATCTTGTGCGTCCAATAAGTTCATTTGTGTCATTGGACTAACTTTTAGGTCTTTTTCATCCTCCCTAGGCTTGTTCTAGTCCAATTTTGGTTTTTAACCAATCTTCTGCATCTAATAGTTGTGTTTGTATCATTGGATATACATTTAGGTCATTTACTTCCTCCCTGGGATTATTCTTTTCAAATTAGGGTTTTTAACCAATCTTGTGCAACAAATAAGTTCTTTTGTGTCATTGAATTAAAATTTAGGTTATTTCCGTCCTCCCTATGCTGATTCTAGTCCAATTAGGGTTTTTAAACAATCTTGTGCATCCAATAAATTCATTTGTATCATTGGATTAACAATTAGATAATTTTTGTCCTCCTTAGACTTATTCTAGTTCAATTACGGTTTTTAACCAATTTGGTGCATCTAGTAGGTGTGTTTGTGTCATTGGGTTAATATTTAGGTCATTTTCGTCCTCCCTAGGATAATTCTTTTCAAATTTGGGTTTTTAACCAGTCTTGTGCGTCCAATATGTTCATTTGTATCACTGGATTAACATTTAGGGTCATTTTCATCCTCCCTAGGCTTATTCTAGTCAAATTAGGGTTTTTTTTAACAATCTTGTGCAACCAATAGGTGTGTTTGTGACATTGGATTAACATTTAGGTCATTTTCGTTCTCCCTTGGATAATTCTTTTCAAATTAGGGTTTATAACCAATCATGTGCATCCAATAGGTGTGTTTGTGGCATTGGATTAACATTTAGGTCATTTTCGTCCTCCCTAGACTTATTCTAGTCCAATTGGAGTTTTTAACCAATCTTGTGTATTTAATAGGTGTGTTTGTGTCATTGGATTAATATTTAGGTCATTTTTGTCATTACTCGGCTTATTATTGTCAAATTTTTGTTTTTAACCAATCTTGTGCATCCAATAAGTTCATTTTGTCATTGGATTAACATTTAGGTCATTTCCATCCTCCCATGGTTTATTCTAGTCCAATTACGGTTTTCAACCAATCTTAGGCATCAAATAAGTTCATTTTGTAACATTGGATTAACATTTAGGTTAGTTTAATCCTCCCTAAGCCTATTCTATTCCAATTAGGGTTTTTAACCATTCTTTGTGCATCCAATAAGTTTATTTGTGTCATTTGATTAACATTTAGGTCATTTTTGCCCTCCCTAGGTTTATTCAAGTCCAGTTAGGGTTTTGAGACAATATTGTGCATCGAATAAGTTCTATTGTGTTACACGATTAACATTTAGGTCATTTTCGTCATCCCTAGGGTTATTCTAGTCCAATTAGGATTTTTAACCAATCTTGTGCATCCAATAGGTGTGTTTATATCATTGGAATAACATTTAGGTCATTTTCGTCCTCCCTCGGCTTATTCTAGTCGAATTAGGATATTTAAACAATCTTGTGCATCCTATAAGTTCATTTTTGTCACTGGATTAACATTTAAGTCATTTTTGTCGTTCGTAGGGTTTTTCTAGTCCAATTTGGGTTTTTAACCAATCTTGTGCATTCAATAGGTGTGTTTGTGTCATTTGATTACCATTTAGGGAATTTTCGTCCTCCCTAGGAATATTCTTTTGAAATTAGGGTTTATAACCAATCTTGTGCATCCAATGAGTTCATTTATTTCATTGGACTAACATTTAAGTCATTTTCAACATCCCTTGGCTTATTCTAGTCCAATTAGTGGTTTTAACCAATCTTGTGCATCCAATAAGTTCATTTGTGTCATTAGATGAACAATTAGCTCATTTTCGTCCTCCCTAGGCTTATTCTAGTCCAAGTAGGATTTTTACCCAATCTAGTGCATCCAATAAATTCATTTGTGTCATTGGATTAACATTTAGGTGATTTTCATCCTCCCTAGGCTTACTTTTGTCGAATTAGGGTTTTTAACCAATCTTGTGCGTCCAATAGGTGAGTTTGTATCATTGGAATAACGTTTAGGACATTTTCATCCTCCCTCGGCTTATTCTAGTCCAATTAATTTTTTTAATCAATCTCGTGCATCCAATAAGTTCATTTGTGTCACTGGATTAACATTTAGGTCATTTACGTCCTCCCTATGGTTATTCTAGTCCAATAAGGACTTTTAACCTATCTTGTGCATCCAATAGGTGTGTTTGTGTCATTTGATTAACATTTAGGTCTGTGTCGTCCTCCTTATGCTTATTCTAGTCCAATTAGGTTTTTTTACCGTTCTTTCGCATCCAATAAGTTCAATTGTGTCATTGGCTTATCATTTAGGGTATTATCGTCCTCCCTAGGTTTTTTCTTGTCAAATTATGGTTTTTAACCAATCTTGTACATCCAATTTGTTCATTTGTGTCATTGGATTAACATTTAGGTCATTTTTTGTCCTCCCTAGGCTTATTCTAGTCCAATTAGGATTTTTAACCAATCTTGTGCATCCAATAAGTTCATTTGTGGCATTGGATTACATTTCAGTCTTTTTCGTACTCCGTAGGCTTATTCTAGTTCAATTAGGGTTTTTTTTCTTTCCAATCTTGTGCATCCTATAGGTGTGTTTGTATCATTGGATTAACATTTAGGCCTATAAGTTTATTTGTGTCATTGGACTAACATTTAAGTCATTTTCATCCTCGCTAGGCTTATTCTAGCCCAATTAGGGGTTTTAACCAACTTTGTGCATCCAATAAGTTCATTTGTGTCATTGGATTAACATTAAGGCCATTCTAGTGCTCCCTAGGTTTATTCTAGTCCAATTAGGGTTTTTAACAAAACTTGTGCATCCAATCTGTGTGTTTGTATCATTGGATTAACATTTAGGTCATATTTGTCCTCCCTAGGATTATTCTTGTCAAATTAGGGTTTTTAACCAATCTTGTGTATCCAATAAGTTCATTTGTGTCATTGGATTAACATTTAGGTCATTTTCGTCCTCCCTAGGTTTGTTCTAATCCAATTAGGGTTTTTAACCAATCTTGTGCGTCCAATAAGTTCATTTGTGTCATTGGACTAACTTTTAGGTCTTTTTCATCCTCCCTAGGCTTATTCTAGTCCAATTATGGTTTTTAACCAATCTTGTGCATCTAATAGTTGTGTTTGTATCATTGGATATACATTTAGGTCATTTACGTCCTCCCTAGGATTATTCTTTACAAATTAGGGTTTTTAACCAATCTAGTGCAACTTATAAGTTCTTTTGTGTCATTGAATTAAATTTTAGGTTATTTCCGTCCTCCCTATGCTGATTCTAGTCCAATTAGGGTTTTTAAACGATCTTGTGCATCCAATAAGTTTATTTGTATCACTGGATTAACATTTAGATCATTTTTGTCCTCCTTAGACTTATTCTAGCCCATTTACGGTTTTTAACCAATCTGTTGCATCCAATAGGTGTGTTTGTGTTATTGGGTTAACATTTAGGTCATTTTCGTCCTCCCTAGGATAATTCTTTTCAAATTAGGGTTTTATGTTGGATTTTGATCCTTTGATTCCTAATTTTGACATAATTAATAATTCAACAATGTTCATACAATACATGATAAATCTAACAGTTTAATTGAGCAAGATTTCAGGAACCATAATCCAATCCTACACACTTGGATCAAATTGCTTGGAACACAAGAAATCAACAAAAGTTGAATTCTGACTATGTAAATCGATTGGGAAATCGATTTCGTAACAAGGGTGTAAGGAAATCTTAAGTGTTTGTAAATGTGAAATCGATTAGGCAATCGATTAGCTTAATTAAAAATGAAAACTGCACAAGTCAGTAGCACTCTGATTTGGAGAGTAATCGATTGGGAAATCGATTTAACATTTCACAAATTAAACCTGATGGTAACACATCGATTGGTAAATCGATTGGATAAGTCACAGTAGCACTCCAGTGCTGAGGGAATCGATTGGCAAATCGATTGACAAAGTATCATTTGAAAAATAACCTCACCTGTGACAAATACAATCGATTGGACAATCTATTGTTGAGTTTTTCAATTCTGATATAGTTTGGTTGCAATCGATTGGGAAATCGATTGAACTAAACACCAGGTAAGAACTTTTCAGGAACATGCTACCAAAGCGATTGACAAGTCGATTGACATCAAATAACTGAGTCACTGTTTTTTTGAATTAAATCGATTGGCAAATCGATTGACATTAAAACTGAGTCACTGTTTTGAATCCAATCGATTGACAAATCGATTGACATCAAAAAACTGAGCCACTGTTTTGAATCCAATCGATTGACAAATCGATTGACATCAAAAAAACTGAGCCACTGTTTTGAACACAATCGATTGGCAAATCGATTGAAATAAACTTTTTGAAAACACAGTGAACTCTGAGATTGTGACCAAATCGACTCTGTGTTTTTATACATCGACTCTGAGACTTGGCAAATCGATTGAGTAATCGATTGAAATTACTTTTATTAAAACAGTTTCCCAGAAATCGATTAGGAAATCGATTTATACAAGTCTGGACATGTTACTGAAAAGTGTTGCTTTTAAAGAATCGATTGGTAAATCGATTAGCTTGTATAGTTTCAAGATTAAAGAAAAACAAGACTCGCGATAATCGATTGGCAAATCGATTTAGCACCTTTTATAACTTTACAAAATCGATTGGGAAATCGATTTCGTAGTTGGTTTTTTCAGAAACTATATAAACTGTCTTTCAATCTTTATTCATATAATTTTTCATAACAATTCATAACTTTCATAATTTCTCATAATGCTCTCAACTGTTCATAACAACAAACTAACAACTTCATAATTGTGATTACAGATTTCAATACAGTTTGTTGATAATCTAAGAGAAATGATAATGTGCTCATAAACAATCCTTGAGTATACAGATTCGTGAGGAGCAACATTCATAAAGATTGAAGACTCTTTTGTTTTACATCTTTTATTCATTTTGTAATAAATCTTTGAAAGGAATAGGACGCAAGAAAAGCCAGCTTGAAACTGGTGGCTACTTTCTTAGTTGAGACGGCTCAACAAGAAAGAGTCGTACTTTGATTCTGTGATAGGCTGCTGAGTGTCTACAAGGATCAGAGGGTATTCAATAGGAAAGACATAATTAGAGATTGATAGGTTTCAGGGAGGAAACTGGAAAATCTTTGTAATTGATTCTTTCTATTGAAGGAGAAGAAAATCTGAAATCCGGTTGGATTTTCAGGACTGGACGTAGGTTGTTGTGAACAACCGAACCAGGATAAATTTCTGTGTCTTCTTCTCTAACTCTCTCTCTTTTACTCTCTATATTGCTAACTTTGCATGCCTCAAAATTTAAATTCCGCTGTGCACTTGATACTGATTAATTTTGTAACGAAAACTGATATACTTTCTGTTATTGCGAGGTCACTGATATCAACATTTTAAACCAGTCTTGTGCGTCCAATATGTTCATTTGTATCAGTAGATTAACATTTAGGTCATTTTCATCCTCCCTAGGCTTATTCTAGTCCAATCAAGGTTTTTTTTTAACAATCTTGTGCATCCAATAGGTGTGTTTGTGTCATTGGATTAACATTTAGGTCATTTTCGTTCTCCCTAGGAAAATTCTTTTCAAATTAGGGTTTATAACCAATCTTTTGCATCCTATAGGTGTGTTTGTGGCATTGGATTAACATTTAGGTCATTTTTGTCCTCCCTAGACTTATTCTTGTCCAATGGGAGTTTTTAACCAATCTTGTGCATCCAATAGGTGTGTTTGTATCATTGGATTAACATTTAGGTCATTTTTGTCATCATTAGGCTTATTGTTGTCAAATTTCTGTTTTTAAGCAATCTTGTGCATCGAATAAGTTCATTTTGTCATTGGATTAACATTTAGGTCATATCATCCTCCCAAGGTTTATTCTAGTCCAATTAGGGTTTCTAACCAATCTTAGGCATTAAATAAGTTCATTTGTGTCATTGGATTAACATTTAGGTTATTTTAATCCTCCCTAGGCCTATTCTAGTCCAATTAGGGTTTTTAACCATTCTTTGTGCATCCAATAAGTTTATTTGTGTCATTTGATTAACATTTAGGTCATTTTTGCCCTCCCTAGGTTTATTCAAGTCCAATTAGGGTTTTGAAACAATATTGTGCATCGAATAAGTTCGTTTCTGTTACACGATTAACATTTAGGTCATTTTCGACCTCCCTAGGCTTATTCTAGTTCATTTAGGGTTTTAAACCATTCTTGTGAATCAAATAAGTTAATTTGTGTCATTGGATTAACATTTAGGTAATTTTCGTCCTCCATAGGCTTATTCAAGTCCAATTAGGGTTTTTAAACAATCTTGTGCAACGAATAAGTTTATTTGTGTCATTGGATTAACATTTAGGTCATTTTCGTCCTCCCTAGGCCTATTTAGTCCAATTAGGGTTTTTAACCATTCATGTGCATCCAATAGGTGGGTTTGTATAATTGGATTAATGTTTAGGTCATTTTCATCCTCCCTCAGCTTATTCTAGTCCAATTAGGGTTTTTAATCAATCTTGTGCACCCAATAAATTCATTTTTGTCTTTGAATTAACATTTAAGTCATTTTCGTCCTCCCTATGGTTATTGTAGTCCAATAAGGATTTTTAACCTATCTTGTGCATCCAATAGGTGTGTTTGTGTCATTTGATTACCATTTAGGTCATTTTTGTCCCACTTATAATTATTCTTTTCAAATTAAGGTTTATAACCAATCTTTTGCATCCAATAGTTGTGTTTGTATCAATTGATTAACATTTAGGTCATATTCTTCCTCCATAGGCTTATTCTTGTCAAATTAGGGTTTTTAACCAATCTTGTGCATCCAATAAGTTCATTTGTATAATTGGATTAAAATTGAGGTCATTTACATCCTCCAGAAGCTTATTCTAGTCCTATTAGGCTTTTTAACCAATCTTGTGCATCCAAGAAGTTCATTTGTGTCAATGGATTGATATTCAGGTAATTTTTGTCCTCCCTAGGCTTATTGTAGTCCAATTATGGTTTATAATCAATCTTCTGCATCTAATGGTTGTGTTTGTACCATTGGATTAACATTTAGGTCATTTTCTTCCTCCCTAGGCTTATTCTTGTCAAATTAGGATTTTTAACTAAACTTGTGCATCCAATAAGTTCTTTGGTGTCATTGGATTAACATTTAGGTCATTGTCATCCTCCCTAGGATTACTATTTTGAAATTAGGGTGTGTAACCATTTTTGTCCATCGAATAAGTTCATTTGTGTCATTTGATTAACATTTAGGTCATTTTCTTCCTCCATAGGCTTATTCAAGTCTAATTAGGGTTTTTAACCAATCTTGTGTATCCAATAAGTTCAATTGGGTCACATGATTAACATTTTGGTCGTTTTCGTACACCTTAGGGTTATTGTAGTCAAATTAGGGTTTTTAAACAATCTTATGCATCCAGTAGGTGTGTTTGTATCCTTATATTAATATTTAGGTCATATTCGTTCTGCCTAGGCTCATTCTTGTCAAATTAGTGTTTTTAACCAAACTTGTGCATCCAAATAGTTGATTTTTGTCATTTGACTAATATTAAGTCATTTTCGTCCTCCCTGGGCTTATTCTAGCCCAATTACGGGTTTTAACCAATCTTGTGCATCCAATAAGTTCATTTGTGTCACTGGAATAACATTTAGGTTATTTTCAAGCTCCCTAGGTTTATTCTAGTCCGGTTAGGGTTTATAACAAAACTTGTGCATCTAATAGGTGTGTTTGTATCATTGGATTAACATTTAAGTCATTTTTGTCCTCCCTATGCTTATTCTTGTCAAATTAGGGTTTTTAACCAATCTTGTGCATCCAATATGTTCATTTGTGTCACTGGATTAACATTTAGGTCTTTTTCGTCCTCCTTATGAATATTCTAGTCCAATTAGGGTTTTTAGCCAATCTTGTGCGTCTAATAAGTTCATTTGTGTTATTGGACTAACATTTAGGTCATTTTCATCCCCCCTAGCCTTATTCTAGTCCAAATAGGGTTTTTAACCAATCTTGTGCGTTCAAGAAGCTCATTTGTGTCATTGGATTAATATTCAGGTCATTTTGGTCCTCCCTAGGCTTATTCTAGTCCAATTAGGGTTTTTATCCAATCTTGTGCATGTAATAGTTGTGTTTGTATCATTGGATTAACATTTAGGTCATTTTCGTCCTTCCTAGGCTTATTTTTGTTAAATTAGGGTTTTTAACCATTCTGGTGCATCCAATAACTTCATTTGTGTCATTGGATTAACATTTAGGTCATTTTCGTCCTCCCTAGGCTTATTATTTTCAAATTAGGATTTTTAAATAAACTTGTGCATATAATAAGTTCCTTTGTGTCATTGGATTAACATTTAGGTCATTTTCGTCCTCCCTAGGCTTATTCAAGTCTGATTAGGGTTTTTGAACAATCTTGTGCATCCAATAAGTTCATTGGTATCACTGGATTAACATTTAGATCATTTTCGTCCTCCCTAGGCTTATTCTAGTCCAATTAGGGTTTTTAACCAATCTTGTGCATCCAACTGGTGTGTTTGTGTCATTGGATTAACATTTAGGTTATTTTCGTCCTCTGTATGATAATTCTTTTCAAATTAGGGTTTATAACCAATCTTGTGCATCCAATAAGTTCATTTGAATCACTCGTTTAACATTCAGGTCATTTTCCTCCTCCCTAGGCTTATACTAGATAAATTAGCGTTTTTAACCAATCTCGTGCATCCAATAGGTGTGTTTGTGTCATTGGATTAACATTTAGGTCATTTTCGTCCTCCCTAGGATTACATTCTTCAAATTAGGGTTTATAACCAATTTTGTGCATCCAATAAGTTCATTTGTATCATTGGATTAACATTTAGATCATTTTCCTCCTCCCTAGTCATACTCTAGTCCAATTAGGGTTTTTAACCAATTTTGTGTATCCAATAAGTTCATTTGTGTCACTAGATTAACATTTAGGTCATTTTCGTGCTCTCTAGTGTTATTCTTGTTAAATTAGTATTTTTACCTAACCTTGTGCATCCAATAAGTTTGTTTGTGTCATTGGATTTACATTTAGGTCATTTTTTTCCTACCTATGCCTATTCTAGTCCAATTAGGGTTTTTAACCATTCTTGTGCATCCTATAAGTTTATTTGTGTCACTGGATTAACATATAGGTCATTTTTGCCCTCCATACGTTTATTTAAGTCCACTTAGGGTTTTTAAACAATCCTGTGAATCCCATAAGTTCACTTGTGTCTATGGATTAACATTTAGGTCATTTTCGTCCTCCCTAAGCTTATTCTAGTCCAAATAGGGTTTTTGACCTATCTTGTGCATCCAATAGGTGTATTAGTTTCATTGGATTAACATTTAAGTCATTTTCGTCCTCTCTAGGCTTATTCTTATCAAATTAGGGGTTTTAACCAATTTTGTGCATCCAATATGTTCATATGATTCATTGGATTAACAGTTAGGTCATTTTCGTCCTCCCTATGACTATTCTAGTCCAATTAGGGTTTTTAACCAATCTTGTGCGTCTAATAAGTTCATTTTTATCATTGGACTAACATTTAGGTCATTTTCATCCCCCTAGCCTTATTCTAGTCCAATTAGGGTTTTTAACCAATCTTGTGCGTTCAAGAAGCTTATTTGTGTCATTGGATTAATATTCACGTCATTTTGGTCCTCCCTAGGCTTGTTCTAGTCCAATTTGGGTTTTTAACCAATCTAGTGCATCTAATAGTTGTGTTTGTATCATTGGATTAACATTTAGGTCATTTTCGTCCTTCCTAGGCTTTTTTGTTTGTTAAATTAGGGTTTTTAACCATTCTGGTGCATCCAATTAGTTAATTTGTGTCATTGGATTAACATTTAGGCCATTTCCGTCCTCCCTAGGCATATTTTATTCAAATTAGGATTTTTAAATAAACTGGTGCATATAATAAGTTCTTTTGTGTCATTGGATTAACATTTAAGTCATTTTCGTCCTCCCTAGGCTTATTCGAGTCCGATTAGGGTTTTTAAATAATCGTGTGCATCCAATAAGTTCATTTGTATCACTCGATTAACATTTAGATCATTTTCGTCCTGCCTAGGCTTATTCTAGTCCGATTAGGGGTTTTTCAATTTATGTGCATCCAATAGGTGTGTTTGTGTCATTCGATTAACATTTAGGTCATTTTCGTACTCGCTAGAATTACTATTTTCAAATTTGGGTTTATAACCAATTTGTGCATCAACCTAGTTCATATGTGTCATTGGATTAACATTTAGGTCATTTTCGTCCTCCCTAAGCTTATTCTAGTCATATTTGGGTTTTTAACCAATCTTGTTTATCCAATAAGTTCATTTGTGTCATTGGATTAAGATTTATGGCATTTTCGTGTTCCCTAGGGTTAATCTAGATCAATTAGGGTTTTTAACCAAACTTGTGCATCCAATAGGTGTGTTTGAATTGTTGGATTAACATTTTGGTCATATATGTCCTCCCTAGGCTTATTCTTGTCAAATTAGGGTTTTTAACCAATCTTGTGCGTCCAATAAGTTCATTTGTGTCATTGGACTAATATTTAATTCATTTTCGTCCTCCCTAGGCTTATTCTAGCCCAATTAGGGGTTTTAACCAATCTTGTGCATTCAATAAGTTCATTTGTATCTCTAGATTAACTTGTGCATCCAACAAGTTCTTTTGTTTCATTGTATTAAAATTTAGGTTATTTTCGTCCTCCCTAGGCTTATGCTATTCCAATTACGGTTTTTAAACAATCTTGTGCATCCAATATGTTCATGTGTATCACTGGATTAACATTTAGATCATTTTCGTCCTCCCTAGACTTATTCTAGTCCAATTACGGTTTTTAACCAATCTCGTGCATCCATTAGGTGTGTTTGTGTCATTGCATTAACATTTAGGTCATTTTCGTCCTCCCTAGGATAATTCTTTTCAAATTAGGGTTCTTAACCAATCTTGTGCATCCAATATGTTCATTTGTATCACTGGATTAAAATTTAGGTCATTTTCGTTCTCCGTAGGATAATTCTTTTCAAATTAGGGTTTATAACCAATCTTGTGCATCCAATAGGCGTGTTTGTTGCATTGGATTAACATTTAGGTCATTTTAGTCCTCCCTAGGCTTATTCTAGTCCAATTATGGTTTTTAACCAATCTTGGGCATCAAATAAGTTCATGTGTGTCATTGAATTAACATGGAGGTTATTTTAATTCTCCCTAGGCCTATTCAAGTCCAATTAGCATTTTTAACCATTCTTTGTGCATCCAATAAGTTTATTTGTGTCATTGGATTAACATTTAGGTCATTTTTTCCCTCCCTAGGTTTATTCAAGTCCAATTAGGGTTTATAAACAATCTTGTGCATCGAATAAATTCATTTGTGTCGTGGGATAAACATTTACGTCATTTTCTTCCTCCATAGGCTTATTCAAGTCCAATTAGGGTTTTTAACCAATCTAGTGCATCCAATAAGTTTATTTGTGCTATTAGATTAACATTTAGGTCATTTTCGTCTCCCTAGCCTTATTCTAGTCCAATTAGGGTATTTAACCAATCTTGTGCTTCCAATAAGTTCATTTGTGTTATCCGATTAACATTTAGGTCACTTTCATCCTCCCTTGTCAAAATAAGGTTTATAACCAATCTTGTGCATCCAATAAGTTCATTTGTGTCATTGGACTAACATTTAAGTCATTTTCGTCATCCCTAGGGTTATTCTAGTCCAATTAGGGTTTTTAAGATATCATGTGCGCCCAAAAAGATCATTTATGTCATTGGATTAAGATTTAGCTCATTTTTGTCCTACCTAGGATTATTCTAGTCCAATTAGGGTTTTTAACCAATCTTGTGCATCCAATAAGTTCATTTGTGTCATCCAATTAACATTTAGGTCACTTTCGTCCTCCCTAAGCTTATTCCTGTCATTTTCGTCTTCCCTAGGCTTATTCTAGTCTAATTAGGGTTTTTAACAAATCTTTTGCAACCAATAGGTGTGTTTGTATTAGTGGATTAACATTTAGGTCATTTTCGTCCTCCCTCGGCTTATTCAAGTCCAGTTAGGGTTTTTAACCAATCTTGTGCATCCGATAAGGTCATTTGAGTCATTGGATTAACATTTAGATCATTTTCGTCCTCCTTATGCTTCTTCTAAGACAATTAGTATTTTTTACCAATCTTGTGAATCCAATAAGTTCATTCGTGTCATTGGATTAACATTTAAGTCATTTTCATACTCCGTAGGCTTATTCTAGTCCAATTAGGGTTTTTAACCAATTATGTGCGTCTGATAACTTAATTTGTGTCATTGGATTATCATTTAGGTTATTTACGTCCTCCCTGGGCTTATTATTGTAAAATTAGGGTTTTAAACCAATCTTGTGCATCCAATAAGTTCATTTGTGTCATTGGATTGACATTTATGTCATTTTTGTTGTCCCTAAGCTTATTCTACTCCAATTAAGGTTTGTAACCTATCTTGTGCATCTAATAACTTCATTTGTGTCGTGGGATAAACATTTAGGTCATTTTCGTCCTCCCTAGTCTTATTTTAGTCCAATTAGGGTTTTAAACCATTCTTGTGCATCCAATAAGATTATTTGTGTCATCGGATTAACATTTAGGTCATTTTCGTCCCCTTAGGCTTATTCTAGTCCAATTAGGGTTTTTAACCAATCTTGTGCATCCAATAAGTTCATTTGTGTCATCCAATTAACATTTAGGTCACTTTCGTCCTCCCTAAGCTTATTGTTGTCAAAATAAGGTTTTCAACCAACCTTATTCATCCAAGAAGTTCATTTGTGTCATTGGATTAGGACTTAGGTTATTTTTATCCTCCCTAGGCTTATTCTAGTCCAATTACGATTTGTTACCAATCTTGTGCATCCAATAAGTTCATTTGTATCATTGTATCTATTCCAATTAGGGATTTTAACCAATATTGTGAATCCGATAAGTTCGTTTGTGTCATTGGATTATCATTTATGTTTTTTTTGTCCTCTCAAGGCTTATTCAAGTCCAATTAGGGTTTCTAAATAATCTTGTGCATGCAATAAATTCATTTTTGTCACTGGATTAACATATAGGGCATTTTCGTACTCCCTAGGCTTATTTTAGTCTAATAGGGGTTTTTAACCAATCTTGTGCATCCAATAGGTGTGTTGGTATCATGAGATTAACATTTAGGTCATTTTTGTCCTCCCTAGACTTTTAGTTGTCAAATTTGGGTTTTTAACCAATCTTGTACATCCAATAAGTTTATTTTGTCATTGCATTAACATTTAGGTCATTTTCGTCCTCCACAGGCTTATTTTAGTCCCATTAGGATTTTTAACCAATCTTGTGCATCAAATAAGTTCATTTGTGTCATTGGATTAACATGTAGGTCATTTTAATCCTCCCTAGGCCTATTCTAGTCCAATTAGGGTTTTTAACCATTCTTGTGCATCCAATAAGTTTATTTGTGTTATTGGATTAACATTTAGGTCATTTTTTTCCCTTCATTGGTTTATTAACGTCCAATTAGGGTTTATAAACAATCTTGTGCATCGAATAATTTTGTTTGTGTCACACGATTAACATTTAGGTCATTTTCGTCCTCCATAGGGTTTATAAACAATCTTGTGAATCCAATAAGTTAATTTGTGTCATGGGATTAACATTTAAGTCATTTCCGTCCTCCGTACGTATATTCTGGTACAATTAGGGTTTTTTACCAACCCTGTGCCTCCGATAAGTTCATTTGTGTCATGGGATTATCATTTAGGTTATTTACGTCCTTCCTAGGCTTATTCTTGTCAAATTAGGGTTTTTAACTAATCTTGTGCATCCAATAAGTACATTTGTGTCTTGAGATTAACATTTAGGTCATTTTTGTCATCCCTAAGCTTATTCCACTCCAATTAGGGTTTTTAACCAATCTTGTTAATCTAATAAATTCATTTGTGTCGTGGGATAAACATTTATGTCATTTTCGTCCTCCCAAGGGTTATTCCAGTCCAATTATGTTTTTTAACCAATCTTGTGCATCAAATAAGTTTATTTTTGTCATTGGATTAACATTTAAGTCGTTTTTGAACTCTGTAGACTTATTCCAGTCCAATTAGGGTTCTTAAACAATCATGTGCATCCAAGAAGTTCATTTGTGTCATTGGATTAACATTTAGGTCATATTCATCCTCCCTAGGGTTACTCTTGTCAAATTAGGATTTTTAACTAATTGTTTTGTATCCAATAAGTTCGTTAGTATCATTGGATTAACATTTAGGTCATTTTCGACCTCCCTAGGCTTATTCTAGGTCATTTAGGGTTTTTAACCATTCTTGTGCATCCAATAAGTTAATTTGTGTCATTGGATTAACATTTAGGTCCTTTTCTTCCTTTATAGGCTTATTCAAGTCCAATTAGGGTTTTTAAACAATCTTGTGCATCCAATAAGTTTATGAGTGTCATTGGATTAACATTTAGGTCATTTTCGTCCTCCCTAGTCTATTTAATCCAATTAGGGTTTTTAACCAATCATGTGCATCCAATAGGTGGGTTTGTATAATTGGATTAACGTTTAGGTCATTTTCATCCTCCCTTAGCTTATTTTAGTCCAATTAGGGTTTTTAATCAATCTTGTGCATCCAATAAATTCATTTTTTTCTCTGGATAAACATTTAAGTCATTTTCGTCCTCCCTATGGTTATTGTAGTCCAATAAGGATTTTTAACCTATCTTGTGCATCCAATAGGTGTTTTTGTGTTATTTGATTGCCATTTAGGTCATTTTGGTCCCACTTATAATTATTCTTTTTAAATTAAGGTTTATAACCAATCTTGTGCATCCAATACGTGTGTTTGTATCAATTGATTAACATTTAGGTAATATCCTTCCTCCCTAGGCTTATTCTTGTCAAATTAGTGTTTTTAACCAATCTTGTGTATCCAATAAGTTCGTTCGTGTCATTGGATTAACATTTAGGTCATTTTTGTCCTCCCGAAGCTTATTCTAGTTGTAACACCCTGTTTTTCAAAGCGATGGTATATTTTTTTTTTCAAAAGGAATTAAAATAAAACAGAGAAATAAATAAGGAAATACCTTTGGATAAATAATTGAGTCATTATAATTTACAAAGAGCGGAAAAGTTTCTCAAAATATATGAATCCAAAGTATTTACACAACAACAGATGATACATGGAACCCATTCAACTAAGATGTCAATATTGACAATATTAGTAAAGGTACAGTTTTCCAGTTCAAAATAACATAATCCAAAAAAAACATATGTTCCCTCTATGTCATCCTAATCTGATCATTCTTCAAAAAAAACTATAGCTATACACCCTGAGTGATCTCCACGCGCCCCATGAGATCCTCCTAACATAGCTCCAGTCAAGCAATCCCATCTACATTCCCATCCGTAGGGTACGAACCGGTAGGATCGTCCTGGCTCTCATCTGAGGGCAAAGCCTAGATTTCCACAATAGTTGTAAAGGGTCACCAACCGAAATTAACAAGTAACACATAACATTTAAGTTTTTACATGCACAAAATAACCTTTCAACTTATTATGCACCTTAAAAGGGTTTTCCACATGCTAAAAGTTCATAACACACATGCCAAATAACAATGAAAACAAAATAAGGTTCTCAATCCATCAAGTAATATATAACTAACCAAGACATTTGTTATCTAACTCAAAATAAGAATTTCTACAAAGCCAATCGATTTCCAAATCGATTTCCTGAAGGTTTTTTAGTGAAATTTGAATTCTGGGCTTAATTCAATCCATTGGGCAATCAATTGACAGTACACATAGCTCAGCCCCTGACTTAATGCCAATCGATTTCCAAATCGATTTTGTCAGTTTTGCTGAATTCCTGCATAGCCAAATCGATTGGCAAATCGATTTTATAAATAGTTGAGCCCCTGTAACTTCCCAAATCGATTGGGAAATCGATTTTATAAATAGTTGAGCCCCTGTAACTTCCCAAATCGATTGGGAAATCGATTTCCCTGCTTATCCTTCCAAAAATACATAAACTAATTCAATCGCATTCATATACAACTCCAAATCTTAACACTTAGCAATTCCCACATAATCACCACGACAAATTGGGTTTCGAAATAGTTTTACAATCCATCACACTTACACACGATAATTAATACATAACACATAGCAATTCCAACACAATTACCACGACAACTTGAGTTTCGAAATAGTTTACAATCAGTCACACTTACACACAAAATCAATACATAACACTCAATCATAACTTGATTCAAACACGACTCGTGTGCCAAGCACCCTAATGCGATGCGTATATGCCAAAATGCATGGACTCGGAATTCCAAACCAAAACCCTCCTCGAAGGGCCGCAAATCATAATTGTACCGCCTATCGCAGGCCAAAGTACCAATTACCGAGGTGCCACCTATCACGGGTCTGCACGATTTACTAAAAAGCGTAAACCATAAACGTACTGCCTATAATGGGCCCGTATCGTTTACCGAGGTGCCACCTATCACGGGTCTGCACGGTTTACTAAAAAGAACGTAAATTGTAAATGTACCGCCTATCACGGGCCCGTACCGTTTATCGAGGTGCCACCTATCACGAGTCTGCACGGTTTACAAAAACGTAAATCATAAATGTACCGCCTATCACAGGCCAAAGTACTATTTATCAAGGTGCCACCTATCACGGGTCTGCACGATTTACAAAAAGAATGAAAATGCATGAGCATATACTAACTCCATCCATAACAATCGTTAACCAAATGTAGATATTAAAAGATTCCCCATTTTTAATACTCATTTAACTTAAACGATTTTTCACGACAAACAATAAGCAAACAGAAATATTAAGAGATTCCCCATTCTTAATACTCTTTTAACTTAAACGATTTCACAACAAACATTAAGCAAACAGAAATATTAAGAGATTCCCAATTCTTAATACTCTTTTAACTTAAACGATTTTCACCACAAACATTAAGCAAACAAAAGTATTAAGAGATTCCCCATTCTTAATACTCTTTTAACTTAAACGATTTCCAAAACGAACATTAAGTAAACAAGACATTAAGAGATTCCCCATTCTTAATACTTATTTAACTTCAACGATTTTCAAAACAAACATTAAGTAAACGTAGACATTAAGAGATTCCCCATTCTTAATACTCGTTTAACTTTAATGGTTTTCAAATTCCACACAAAACAAACTCAAAACATATTATCAAATTCAATCCACAATCCACACCAAAACACATCAATTCATTTCTCCATAAAATCCAACCATACACATATCAAATTTCATCAGTATTAATTAAGAACACGTCAAATACGACGAACACAAATCAACACATTCCACCACTCAAACACAACAAGTTTCATTTACTCGAAATCATACATAAATGAGTTTAAATTCATTTTCCACGAAACATTCATCAATATAACCAAAACCTAACTCTAAGATTTTACCCATAAAGCCTTAGATTCATTTTCCCCCAAATCAATACTCAAACCCTAACAAAATTATTTTCCACACAACCACATATAAGTCCCTAAATGCAAACTAAAAGTTTGGAAGGAGCCCTTACCTTCTCGTTAGCTTTAACGTTCGATTACGGTACCGAGAGTAAATCCGGTAAAATCTCTGCTCGCAACGCCGCTTCCAAAGTTGGTTCCCTAGAACCGTAGCATGGTAGTGAGCAACTTTCCCTTCTATCCCTTGACGGTTTTGAAATCCTTAACTCCGTTTTCGAATCCGAGAAGGAGGAAGGAGTTGAGAACTTGATCTTTCTCACCCACTAGCCTTGGGTTTCAATTCTCGAACTTAAAGGAAGCAAAGAAAACGAAAAATGGAAGAAGGAGGGAGGGAGGTTCACGCAAGGCAGGGAGAGAGAAGATGGAAATGTTTCTTTTCTTTTCCTTTTCCTTCCTTCTAATTTCCTTTCTTTCTATTTCCTTTTCTTTCTCCTTTTCCTTCCTTTTTCCTTTCCCTCCAAACATATATTCATTATATATATATTAATTATAATTAATAAATATCCCAAAATATCTAGATATTTGTTAGTTTACCATTTCACCCATAACGCATTAAATTCTCCGTAAAAGATTCACCGCAGTTAATTTAATTTATTCATCGACGAGTAATTCTAATCAGCATCAAAATATCTTTTTGATCATATAAACTCCAAAATATTAATAACTGTGGCTAAAAAGCCTCCGAGCCAATATCCAAAATACACAAAAATACATAAAGTATACTTTAAAATAATGGGTCTTACACTAGTCCTATTAGGCTTTTTAACCAATCTTGTGCATCCAAGAAGTTCATTTGTGTCAATGGATTTATATTCAGGTAATTTTCGTCCTCCCTAGGCTTATTGTAGTCCAATTATGGTTTATAACCAATCTTCTGCATCTAATGGTTGTGTTTGTATCATTGGATTAACATTTAGGTCATTTTCTTCCTCCCTAGGCTTATTCTTGTCAAATTAGGGTTTTTAACCAATCTTGTGCATCAATAAGTTCATTTGTGTCATTGGATTAACATTTAGGTCATTCCTGTCCTCCCTAGGCTTATTATTGTCAAATTAGGATTTTTAACTAAACTTGTGCATCCAATAAGTTCTTTGGTGTCATTGGATTAAAATTTAGGTCATTTTCATCCTCCCTAGGATTACTATTTTGAAATTTAGGTCATTTTCGTCCTACCTAGGCTTATTCTAGTCCAATTAGGGTTTTTAATCAATCTTGTGCATCCAATAAGATCATTTGTGTCACTGGATTAACATTTAGGTCATTTTCGTCCTCCCTATGGTTATTCTAGTCCATTAAGGACTTTTAACCTATCTTGTGCATCCAATAGGTGTGTTTGTGACATTTGATTAACATTTAGGTCTGTTTCGTCCTCCTTGTGCTTATTCTAGTCCAATTAGGTTTTCTTTACTACTCTTTCGCATCCAATAGGTTCAATTGTGTCATTGGCTTATCATTTAGGGTATTTTCGTCCTCCCTAGGTTTATTCTTGTCAAAATATGGTTTTTAACCAATCTTGTGCATCCAATAAGTTCATTTGTGTCAATGGATTAACATTTAGGTCATTTCCGCCCTCCCTAGGCTTATTCTAGTCCAATTAGGATTTTTAACCAATCTTGTGCATCCAATAAGTTCATTTGTGTCATTGGATTAACATTTAAGTCGTTTATGTACTCCTTAGGCTTATTCTAGTCCAATTAGGGTTCTTAAACAATCATGTCCATCCAATAAGTTCATTTGTGTCATTGGATAACATTTAGGTCATTTTCGTCCTCCCTAGGGTTACTCTTGTCAAATTAGGATTTTTAACTAATTTTTTTGTATCCAATAAGTTCGTTTGTATCATTGGATTAACATTTAGGTCATTTTCGACCTCCGTAAGCTTATTCTAGTTCAATTAGGGTTTTTAACCATTCTTGTGCATCCAATAAGTTAATATGTGTCATTGGATTAACATTTAGGTCGTTTTCGCACACCCTAGGGTTATTGTAGTCCAATTAGGGTTTTAAAACAATCTTATGCATCTAATAGGTGTGTTTCTGTCATTATACTAATATTTAGGTCTTATTCGTTTTGTCTAGGCTCATTTTTGTCAAATTAGGGTTTTTAACCAAACTTGTGCATCCAATAAGTTCATTTTTGTCATTAGACTAATATTTAAGTCATTTTCGTCCTCCCTGGGATTATTCTAGCCCAATTACGGGTTTTAACCAATCTTGTGCATCCAATAAGTTTATTTGTGTCATTGGACTAACATTTAGGTCATTTTCTTCCCCCTAGGTTTATTCTAGTCCGGTTAGGGTTTTTAACCAATCTTGTGCGTTCAAGAAGCTCATTTGTCTCATTGGATTAATATTCAGGTCATTTTGGTCCTCCCTAGGCTTATTCTAGTCCAATTAGGGTTTTTATCCAATCTTGTGCATCTAATAGTTGTTTTTGCATCATTGGATTAACATTTAGGTCATTTTCGTCCTTCCTATGCTTATTTTTGTTAAATTAGGGTTTTTAACCATTCTGGTGCATCTAATAACTTCATTTGTGTTATTGGATTAACATTTAGGTCGTTTTCGTCCTCCCTAGGCTTATTATTTTCAAATTAAGATTTTTAAATAAACTTGTGCATATAATAAGTTCTTTTGTGTCATTGGATTAACATTTAGGTCATTTTCGTCCTGCCTAGGCTTATTCGAGTCCGATTAAGGTTTTTAAACAATCTTGTGCATCCAATAAGTTCATTTGTATCACTCGATTAACATTTAGATCATTTTCGTCCTCCCTAGGCTTTTTCTAGTCCAATTAGGGTTTTTAACCAATCTTGTGCATCCAACTGGTGTGTTGTGTCATTGGATCAACATTTAGGTCATTTTGGTCCTTTGTATGATAAAACCTTTCAAATTAGGGATTATAACCAATCTTGTGCATCCAATAAGTTCATTTGAATCACTCGATTAACATTCAGGTCATTTTCGTCCTCCCTACGCTTATTCTAGATCAATTAGCGTTTTTAACCAATCTTGTGCATCCAATAGGTGTGTTTGTGTCATTGGATTAACATTTAGGTCATTTTCGTCCTCCCTAGGCATACTCTAGTCCAATTAGGGTTTTTAACCAATCTTGTGTATCCAATAAGTTCATTTGTGTCACTAGATTAACATTTAGGTCATTTTCGTGTTCTCTAGGGTTATTCTTGTAAAATTAGTATTTTTACCTAACCTTGTGCATCCAATAAGTTTGTTTGTGTCAATGGTTTTACATTTAGGTCATTTTCGTCCTACATATGCCTATTCTAGTCCAATTAGGGTTTTTAACCATTGTTGTGAATCCAATAAGTTTATTTATGTCATTGGATCAACATTTAGGTCATTTTCGTCCTCCCTAGGCTTATTCTAGTCCAAATAGGGTTTTTAACCAATCTTGTGCATCCATTAGGTGTATTGGTTTCATTGGATTAACATTTAAGTCATTTTCGTCCTCTCTAGGCTTATTCTTATCAAATTAGGGGCTTTAACCAATCTTGTGCATCCAATAAGTTCAATTGTCTCACTAGATTAACATTTAAGTCATTTTCGTCCTCCCTATGATTATTCTAGTCCAATTAAGGTTTTTAACCAATCTTGTGCGTCTAATAAGTTCATTGTGGTCATTGGACTAAAATTTAGGTCATTTTCATCCCCCTAGCCATATTCTAGTCCAATTAGGGTTTTAACCAATCTTGTGTGTTCAAAAAGCTTATTTGTGTCTTGGATTAATATTAAGGTCATTTTAGTCCTCCCTAGGCTTATTCAGGTCATTTAGGGTTTAAAACCAATCTTGTGCATCCAATAAGTTCATTTGAATCACTCGATTAACATTCAGGTCATTTTCGTCCTCCCTAGGCTTATTCTAGATCAATTAGCGTTTTTAAACAATCTTGTGCATCCAATAGGTGTGTTTGTTTCATTCGATTAACATTTAGGTCATTTTCGTACTCGCTAGGATTACTATTTTCAAATAGTTTATAACAATTTGTGCATGTTCATATTGTGTCATTGGATTAACATTTAGGTCATTTTCGTCCTCCCTAAGCTTATTCTAGTCCAATTTGGGTTTTTAACCAATCTTGTTTATCCAATAAGTTCATTTGTGTCATTGGATTAAGATTTAGGTCATTTTCGTGTTCCTTAGGGTTATTCTAGTCCAATTAGGGTTTTTAACCAATCTTGTGCATCCAATAGGTGTGTTTGTATTGTTGGATTAACATTTAGGTCTTATACGTCCTCCCTAGGCTTATTCTTGTCAAATTAGGGTTTTTAACCAATCTTGTGCGTCCAATAAGTTCATTTGTGTCGTTAGACTAACATTTAAGTCATTTTCGTCCTCCCTAGGCTGATTCTAGCCCAATTAGGGGTTTTAACCAATCTTGTGCATTCAATAAGTTCATTTGTATCACTAGATTAACATTTAGGTCATTTTCGTCCTCCCTAGGCTTATACTCGTCCAATTAGGGTTTTTTTTACCAATCTTGTGCATCCAATAGGGGTGTTTGTGTCATTGGATTAACATTTAGGTCATGTCCGTCCTCCCTAGGCTTATTCTTGTAAAATTAGGGATTTCTAACCAATCTTTTGCATCCAATAAGTTCATTTATGCCATTGGACTTACATTTAAGTCATTTTCTTCCTCCCTAGTCTTATTCTAGACCAATTAGGGGTTTTAACCAATCTTGTGCATCCAATAAGTTCATTAGTGTCATTTGGAGTAACATTTAGGTCATTTTCGTCCTCCCTAGGCTTATTCTAGTCTAATTACGGTTTTTAACCAATCTTGTGCATCTAATAACTGTGTTTGTATCTTTGGATTTACATTTAGGTCATTTACGTCCTCCCTAGGAATATTCTTTGAAAATTAGGGTTGTTAACCAATCCTGTGCATCTTATAAGTTCATTTGTGTCATTGGATTAACATTTAGGTCATTTCCGTCCTCCCTAGGCATATTATTGTCAAATTTGGATTTTTAACTTAACTTGTGCATCCAATAAGTTCTTTTGTGTCATTGAATTAAAATTTAGGTTATTTCCGTCCTCCCTAGGCTGATCCTATTCCAATTAGGGTTTTTAAACAATCTTGTGCATCCAATAGGTGTGTTTGTGTCATTGCATTAACATTTAGGTCATTTTCGTCCTCCCTAGGGTAATTCTTTTCAAATTAGGGTTCTTAACCAATCTTGTGCATCCAATATGTTCATTTGTAACATTGGATTAACATTTGGGTCATTTTCGTTCGCCGTAGGATAATTCTTTTCGAATTAGGGTTTATAACCAATCTTGTGCATCCAATAGGTGTGTTTGTTGCATTGGATTAACATTTAGGTCATTTTGGTCCTCCCTAGTCTTATTCTAGTCCAATTAGGGTTTTTAACCAATCTTGTGCATCAAATAAGTTTATTTGTGTCATTGGATTAACATGTAGGTTATTTTAATCCTCCCTAGGCCTATTCTAGTCCAATTAGCATTTTTAACCATTCTTTGTGCATCCAATAAGTTTATTTGTGTCATTGGATTAACATTTAGGTCATTTTTTTCCCTCCCTAGGTTTATTCGAGTCCAATTAGGTTTTTTAAACAATCTTGTGCATCGAATAAGTTCGTTTGTGTCACACGATTAACATTTAGGTCATTTTCATCGTCGCTATGCTTATTCTAGTCCAATTAAGATTTTTAACCAATCTTATTAATCCAATAAGTTCATTTGTGTCATGGGATTAACATTTTAGTCATTTTCGTCCTCTGTAGGCAGATTCTGATCCAATTAGGGTTTTTAACCAATCTTGTGTGTCCGATAAGTTCATTTGTGTCATGGGATTATCATTTAGGTTATTTACGTCCTCCCTAGGCTTATTCTTGTCAAATTAGGGTTTTTAACCAATCTTGTGCCTCCAATAAGTTCATTTGTGTCATGGGATTAACATTTAGGTCATTCTTGTCCCCCTTAAGCTTATTCCACTCCAATTAGGGTTTTTAACCAATCTTGTGAACCTAATAAATTCATTTGTGTCGTGGGATAAACATTTACGTCATTTCCGTCCTCCCTAGGCTTATTTTAGTCCAATTAGGGTTTTTGACCAATCTTGTGCATCCAATAAGTTCATTTGTGTTATCCGATTAACATTTAGGTCACTTTCGTCCTCCCTTGTCAAAATAAGTTTTATAACCAATCTTGTGCATTCAATAAGTTCATTTGTGTCATTGGACTAACATTTAAGTCATTTTCGTCATCCCTAGGCTTATTCTAGTCTAATTAAGGTTTTTAAGATATCATGTGTGCCCAAAAAGTTCATTTATGTCATTGGATTAACATTTAACTCATTTTCATCCTACCTAGGATTATTCTAGTCCAATTAGGGTTTTTAACCAATCTTGTGCATCCAATAAGTTCATTTGTTTCATTGGATTAACATTTAGGTCATTTTCGTGTTTCCTAGGCTTATTCTACTATAACTAGGGTTTTTAAGAAATCTTGTGCAACCAATAGGTGTGTTTGTATCAGTGGATTAACATTTAGGTCATTTTCGTCCTACCTCGAAATATTCTAGTCCAATTAGGGTTTTTAACCAATCTTGTGCATCCAGTAAGGTCATTTTGTGTCAATGGATTATTATTTAAGTCATTTTCATCCTCAGTAGGCTTATTCTAGTCCAATTAGGATTTTAAACCAATCTTGTGCGCCTGATAACTTCATTTGTGACATTGGATTATCATTTAGGTTATTTACGTCCCCCCTAGGTTTATTATTGTAAAATTAGGGTTTTAAACCAATCTTGTGTATCCAATAAGTTCATTTGTGTCATTGGTTTAACATTTAGGTCATTTTTGTCCTCCCTAAGCTTATTCTACTCCAATTAGGGTTTGTAACCAATCTTGTGCATCTAATAACTTCATTTGTGTCGTGGGATAAACATTTAGGTCATTTTTGTCCTCCCTAGTCTTATTCTTGTCCAATTAGGTTTTTAAACCATTCTTGTGCATCCAATAAGTTTATTTGTGTCATTGGATTAACATATATGTCATTTTCGTCTCCCTAGGCTTATTCTAGTCCAATTAGGGTTTTTAACCAATCTTGTGCATCCAATAAGTTCATTTGTGTCATCCAATTAACATTTAGGTCACTTTCGTCCTCCGTAAGCTTATTCCTGTCAAAATAAGGTTTTCAACCAATCTTGTGCATCCAAGAAGTTCATTTGTGTCATTGGATTAAGACTTAGGTCATTTTTATCCTTCCTAGGCTTATTCTAGTCCAATTACGATTTGTAACCAATCTTGTGCATCCAATAAGTTCATTTGTATCATTGTATCTATTCCAATAGGGTTTTTAACCAATATTGTGCTTCCGAAAAGTTCGTTTGTGTCATTGGGTTATCATTTAAGTTTTTTTTGTACTCTCAAGGCTTATTCAAGTCCAATTAGGGTTTCTCAATAATCTTGTGCATCCAATAAATTTATTTTTATCACTGGATTAACATTTAGGTCATTTTCGTCCTCCCAAGGCTTATTTTAGTCTAATAGGGTTTTTTTTACCAATCTTGTGCATCCAATAGGTGTGTTAGTATCATTGGATTAACATTTAGGTCATTTTTGTCCTCCCTACACTTATAGTTGTCAAATATGGGTTTTTAACCAATCTTGTGCATCCATTAAGTTCATTTTGTCATTGGCTTAACATTTAGGTCATTTTCGTCCTCCATAGGCTTATTTTAGTTTAATTACGGTTTTCAACAAATCTTGTGCATCAAATAAGTTCATTTGTGTCATTGGATTAACATGTAAGTAATTTTAATCCTCCCTAGGCCTATTCTAGTCCAATTAGGGTTTTTAACCATTCTGGTGCATCCAATAAGTTTATTTGTGTTGTTGGATTAACATTTAGGTCATTTTTTTCCTCCCTTGGTTTATTCAAGTCCAATTAGGGTTAATAAACAATCTTGTGGATCGAATAATTTCATTTGTGTCACACGATTAACATTTAGGTCATTTTCGTCCTCCATAGGCTTATTCTTGTCCAATTAAGATTTTTAACCAATCTTGTGAATCCAATAAGTTCATTTGTGTCATGGGATTAACATTTAAGTCATTTTCGTCCTCCGTAGGCATATTCTGGTCCAATTAGGGTTTTTTACCAATCTTGTGCGTCCGATAAGTTCATTCGTGTCATGGGATTATCATTTAGGTTATTTACGTCCTCCCTAGGCTTATTCTTGTCAAATTAGGGTTTTTAACCAATCTTGTGCATCCAATAAGTTTATTTGTGCTATTACATTAACATTTAAGTCATTTTCGTCTCCTTAAGCTTATTCTAGTCCAATTAGGGTATTTAACTAATCTTGTGCATCCAATAAGTTCATTTGTGTCATTGGTTTAACATTTAGGTCATTTTGTCCTCCCTAAGCTTATTCGTACTCCAATTAGTGTTTGTAACCAATCTTGTGCATCTAATAACTTCATTTGTGTCGTGGGATAAGCATTTAGGTCATTTTCGTCCTCCCTAGGCTTATTCTAGTCCAATTAGGGTTTTTAAACAATCTTGTGCATCCAATAAGTTTATTTGTGTTATTGGATTAAAATTTAGGTCATTTTCGTCCTCCATAGGCCTATTTAGTGCAATTAGGATTTTTAGCCAATCATGTGCATCCAATAGTTGGGTTTGTATAATTGGATTAACGTTTAGGTCGTTTTCATCCTCCCTCAGCTTTTTCTAGTCCAATTGGGGTTCGTCCTCCGTAGGCTTATTGTAGTCCAATTATGGTTTATAACCAATCTTCTGCATCTAATGGTTGTGTTTGTATCATTTGATTAACATTTAGGTCATTTTCTTCCTCCCTTGGCTTATTCTTGTCAAATAAGGGTTTTTTAACCAATCTTGTGCATCAATAAGTTCATTTGTGTCATTGGATTAACATTTAGGTCATTTCTGTCGTCCTTGGACTTCTTATTGTCAAAGTAGGATTTTTAACTAAACTTGTGCATCCAATGAGTTCTTTGGTGTCATTGGATTAAAATTTAGGTCATTTTCATTCTCCCTAGGATTACTATTTTGAAATTAGGGTTTGTAACCAATTTTGTCCATCGAATAAGTTCATTTGTGTCATTTGATTAACATTTAGGTCATTTTCGTCCTACCTAGGCTTATTCTAGTCCAATTAGGGTTTTTAATCAATCTTGTGCATCCAATAAGTTCATTTGTGTCCCTGGATTAACATTTAGGTCATTTTCGTCCTCCCTATGGTTATTGTAGTCCAATAAGGACTTTTAACCTATCTTGTGCATCCAATAGGTGTGTTTGTGTCATTTGATTAACATTTAGGTCTATTTCGTCCTCCTTATGCTTATTCTAGTCTAATTAAGTTACCAATTGCTTGGTCTGCATTCGCAATAAGTGTCAGTTGTGTCATGTGTTGCTTTATCATTTATGGGTAGGTTTCGTCCTTCCCTGAAGTGTTTTATTCTTGTCATAAATATGGTTTTTTTTGACGGCAATCTTGTGCATCAAGAAGGTTCATTTGGTGGTCAATTGGAATAACATTTAGGTTCACCGTTCGTCTCTCGCTAGGGCTTATTAGTCAATTAGGATTTTTAAGCAATCTTGTGCATTCCAATAGTAGGTTATTTTTTTTCATTTGGATTAACATTTAGTCGATTTTTCCGTACTCCGTAGGCTTACTTCTAGGTCCAAATTAGAGTTCTTAAACAATCATGTGCCATCCATAAGTTCATCTTGTGGTCATTGGATTTAACATTTAGGTCAATTTTCGTCCTCCTAGGGTTACTCTTGTCAAATTAGGATTTTTTAACTAATTTTTTTGTATCCAATAAGGTTCGTTTTGTATCATCACTGGATACATTTGGTCATTTTCGACCTCTAGGCTATTCTAGTTCAATTAGGGTTTTTAACCATGTCTTTGTGCATCCAATAAGTTAATATGTTGTCTTTGGATTAACATTTAGGTCATTTGTCGTAATCCATAGGCTTATTCAAGTCTAATTTAAGGGTTTTAACCATTCTTGTGTATCAATAAGTTCATTGGAGTCTCAGGTATTAACATTTAGGTCATTTCGTGCACGCCTAGGGTTTATATTGTATCTCCAATTAGGGTTTTTTAAACAAGGGTCTTTGGATGCAGACAATAGGTGTGTTTATGAGTGTTATATATATGATTTAGGGTCATATTGCGTTCTCAGTTGCCCTAGGCTTCATTTGTTGTCAAAATAGGGTTTTTAACCAAACTTTGTTCATGTCCAATAAGCTCATTTTGTCAATTGAGACTAATATTAGTATTTCGTCCTCCTGGACTATCTAGCCCAATTACGGGTTTAATCAAAATCTTGGTGCATCTTTAAATTCATTTGTGTCACTGGAATATACATGTTATGCTTATTTTCAAGGGCTCCCTAGGTTTATTCTAGTCCGGTTTAGGGTTTATAACAAAACTCGTTTGCATACTAAATAGTGTGTTGTTTCATTGAAGTTAACAATTGAGGAGTCATTTTTGTCTCTCTCTAGGCTGTATTCTTGGTAATTATGGATTTTTAACGCATATATGTTTCATGAATTGTTGTCACTGGATAACATTTAGGTCATTTTTCGTGCCTCCTATGAATATTCTTAGTCGCGAAGGGGTTAGGGTTTGTTAACATCTTGTGCGTCTAATTAAGGTGCAATTTCTGTCATTGGAGCCTACATTTTAGGGTGGTCATGTTTCATTTCCCCCTAGCCTGTATTCGTATTTGTCCAATTAGGGTTTGGGTTAAACGGACAAATCTTGTGGCGGTTCAGAAGCTCAAATTTGTGGTCATTGTTGATTAAACTATTTACAGGTCATTTTTTGTCCTCCCTAGGCTTAGTTCTAGGTCGCAAGTTAGGAAGTTTTTTATCCAACTTGTGCATCGTATTGGAGTTTGTGTTTGTATCATTGGATTGGAACATATTTAAAGTGTCATTGTCATCCTTTCGCTATGCTGTGATTTTGTTCAAGTAGGGTTTTAACCGATTCTATGTGCTCAATAATCATTTGTGTCTATGTTCGATATGAACATTTAGGTTCTTGTTCGTCTCCTCCGTAGGACTTATTATTTCGAATTTGGATTTTTAATAACTTGTGTGCCATGATAGTAACTTCTTTTGTGTCATTGGGAGTAAATAGTTTAGGTCATTTTCGTCCCTCTGCCTAAGCTATGATGTTCTGATTAGGGTTTTCAAACAATCTGTGCATCCAATTATATTTCATTTGTATCACGGATTAACATTTAAGAGTATTTTCGTCCTCTCCTATGGCTTATTTCTAGTCCAATGTAGGGTTTATTTAACCATCTTGTGCATCAACTGGTGTGTTTATGTGTCATTGGGATTTACATTTAGGTCATGTGTTCCGTCCTCCTTATGGATAATTCTTTTCCAAATTAGGGTTTATACGCAATTTGTGTGCTTCCAATAAGTTCATTTGAATGCACTCTGATTAACAGGTCAGGGTCATTTTGCGTCCGTGCCCTATGGCTGTATTCATATCAATTGCGTTTCTTAAACCAAGTTTCTTGTGGCATTTCCAGAGTAGTTGTTTGTGTCATTGGGATTGAAAGTGTTAGGCATTTTCATATTCCCTTTAGGATTTACGATCTCTTCAAATTAGGGTTTTATAAACCAATTGTTGTGCAATCCAATAAGTTCCATTAGTGTCATTGGATTACATGTGTGGTTCATTTTCCTCCTCCTAAGGCATACTCTAT
>PGTU02014823.1:0-33720 GCA_002896215.2 Cicer echinospermum
GCATTCTTTTATGTATTTTTATATGATTTTTTTTATTTAATCGACTATGATGTTATCATATTCATAAATTCATTAAATTTTGTTATGCAAAAGATGTGTTTTAACCATATGAAATACAACTTAAAAATGTACCTATGTTTTTTTCTTTTTTATATCGGGTCTGTTTGTTTAAGATTTTTAAAACGTAATTTTGAATTTATATTTTCAAAAATAATTTTTATGAAAAATTTACTTATAAATAATGGAAGTTGTTTTATACTCATTTATTATCGAATAAAATAAATAATTTTGGCATTCAATAAGTTAGATATTCATTATTAGAGATTTTAACAGGATAAATCTATTATCTTTTCGTAGAATAAATATTAAATACTAATGTAAACTCATTCATCGCTGTCCCGAATTCGAATCCAAAACAAGACGTCAAACCTAATAATACATACATTTGTTAGTTCAAATGAAATTGAAAAGACTAAATCCATAATTCTTTTTTTTTTTCTTTCAAAAATGAACATAGATTTTATTGACCAAATGTTGTAGTTGGATAAAGTTGTTGTTAAGACAAAATCTCATTAATGTTTGACTTGAAAACAAACAAAAAGTTAATTAGAATGTTTATTATGATTCTAAATGTTATGTTAATTTAACTTGTGCTTTTGAGTGAATTTATTTAGAACAGAATCATAGCAAAGCAATCACAACAAGAAACACTAAACAAGAAGAAGCTACAGCCTCAAAAAAGTTCATCACAGCATGTTGTTCAAAGTATTCTACATCGTTTAAACAAAGAATCTGCTCTGGAAATCATTTCATATCTACAAGTACATGGCAAGAACAAGTCAAATAATCAGACTCAAAAAGAATATTTGATCGCAAGATCAAAGAAGTCAAACATGGACAAAAGTCATGACGGCTTAAGAACCCAAAATTCAAATGTCAAGAAAAACTTGATCAAAACTGGGTATATGACAGACAAGAACAAAGAAAACAGAACATTTCAAACGGAACTCGAATGATTATTGAAGCTCAATAACAGTTCCAAACTGATAAAACCAAGAACGTTAATCATTCTCCGTTTCTGGCACATCAAGCAGCAGCCTTGCATACCTCTCTGTTTCAGTCTGCAATTCGATTCAAATCTTCTCCAACCTCCTCTAGCTACTCAAGACTCAAGACAGATAATGTACCATCCAGATCAATGAAGAAATGTCAAAGAAAGGACAGAAATGCTTTCAATGCTAACATCATCCAAAAGTCAAAAAAGCTGTTTTCAAAGCAGCATTATTTTTATTCTAAAAATAATGTTTTTAGTCAAAAAAGCATGGCATCTTCCAACAGCTATTTCGTACATCTCCAGCCTATAAATAGAAGGCCATTATCTCAGTTCTAAGCAGAAATTCAAGTGCTAAGTATCAAACAATATACAATCTACACTTAAGCTTGAAATTCTTCTGCAAAACAGAGGCAACAGCTCATTTCTGCAATTCGCAAGAACAGCCACTGCTGCGATCATTCACATACCAGCTGCGAAATTGTCATTAGATACTCTCTGTAAAGAATCTATTCTCAACAAGAGTTGAGCAAGTATCAGATCTGGTCAAAGTTCAATCATTTGTAAAAACTCAACTATAAGAGTTTCTTTATAGTTTGTTTAAGATTGCTTCCTATCAAGGTTAGAGTAGGTGTTGTAATTGCTTCTGGTGTAAAGTAAATTAAGGTGGCAACAGATCAATGTTGATCTAGCTAGGTGCTGTGTAAACCAAGAAAGGTTCTTTGTTTTAAAACACTTAGTTGAAAAAACTCACGGTTGTGAGGACTGGACGTAACCCGAGTTGGGTGAACCAGGATATATCGTTGTGCGGTATTTTCCCTTATCTATTTACTTTCAGTTTGATTGATTTCAAGTTAATTACATAAACTAAATTATTGATTTTAACTAAAACAAGAACGTTCTCCGTTTTCTGGTTAAAACCAAGAACGTTCTCCGTTTTCTGTTTCACAACCAAGTCAATCTGAGTTATTTTCTTAAGTTTTAAATAGGAATTTATAAAAAGGTGCATTTACACAATTCAAACCCCCCCTTTTCTTGTAAATTGACATTGTTACTTCAATTGGTATCAGAGCTCGGTCTCTAAAATTTGAACACCTAACAAGTGATTAGAGAAAAAAGATCTAGAAGAAAAATGTCAAAAAAGATGTACATTGCTGAAGGAGTGTCATTATACGACACCTTACTTTGATGCACAGACTACTATTTTTGGAAAAGCAAAATGCAGTTGTTCTTAAATCTCAAGATACAGGAAATGTGGCGCGTCATTACAGATGGAGATTCATACCAAGAGTCAACCAAAATGATTCAACCTTCTGCGAAAAGAAAGAAGCAAATTGGACAGCAGATGAAAATAATCTAAGTACTTCTAAACTCAAAAGCTCATTTATTTTTATCTTGTGCTTTAAGTAGGGAAGAAAGTGAAAGAGTTGATGAATGCAAAACTGCTAAAGAAGTATGGGACACATTACAAACTCATCACGAAGGAACAAGCCATGTGAAAGAAACAAGGATTGATATAGGCATAAGAAAGTTTGAACTCTTTGAAATGAATGAAGGAGAAAACCATTGATGAGATGTTACTCAAGATTCACAACCATTGTAAATGAATTGCGTTCTCTTGGGAAAGCTTACACAGTTCAAGAAGAGTAAGAAAAATCATGAGGTGTCTTCCAATCATATGGAGACCAATGGTAACAGCTATAAGCCAAGCCAAGAATCTTGAATCACTTCCCCTAGAAGAATTAATTGGAACATTACGAGCACATGAAGTGCTGCTACAAGAAGACAGACCAATCAAAAAGGGCAAAGTAATAGCTTTGAAAACATCTCAAGAAAGTCCAGATGAGGACTCAGAAGAAATCGAACAAGAAGATGTTGATGAAGAAATAGTTCGTCTTACAAAAAAGATACAGAGAATGGTGAGAAGAAGGGATCATATCAAAAAAGGATTTTCAAATCAAAAGAAAACTTCAAAATAGAGGTAGACAAAAGTCAAATCACATGTTTTGGATGCAATAAACAAGGACATTATAAAACTGAATGTCCCTTGAACAAAAAAGCACCAAAGAGGTTCCCTTTCAAGAAAAACTCCATGATGGCGAACTGGGATGATTTATGATGAACAGAAACAGAGGAACCTGAAGAAGCTAGCTTATGTTAATGGCAGATACTAAAGACATGGAGGTAATAAATTCTGAACCATGTCTTTTATGTGAACAAATTGAAAAGATTTTGATAGCTTACTTAATGATTCAAATATGCTTGTTCAAAAATGTAGCTCTTTAAATGATCAATTTTAAAGAAAAAAGGGAAAAAGAGAAAGCTCAGGTTTATGATTGATGAACTAAAAAACATCATTCAGAACATGCAGGAATCTCATTTTAAGGAAACTAATGAATCTGAAAATCAAGAGCGTTCTGCAACGAAAACGGAGAATGTTATCCTTAAAACTGAAAATGAACTTCTTAGAAATGACTTATCAATTTCATTAAAGCTACTGAAACCTTTCAAAAATCATGGATCTCAAGTGGAATATTTGATAAAGCGGGTCTTGGTTTTGATAAAACTCAAAAAACGAAAATATATGAAAACTTTGTTGTTTCGGAAAGAAAAGAGGATAAAAGCAAAACCAAATGTTCTTATTGCAAAAAAACTTGGACATCTGGAATTTGCTTGCTATTTTAGAAAAAGAGATGAAAAGATTGAAAGGAAAAAGCTTTTTAAAAAAGGAAACCATCCTGTCCAACCTGTTTTGAAAATCTGCATAAAGGAGAACGTTCTTCAGGCTGCTCTCAAAACGGAGAAAGTTCAAAAAATGAAAGCTGAACCTTTTGCAGAAAATCTGGGAAACAGGGAACGATTTGGGAATATCAGCAAAATCAATTTCAAATCCGTGTAAAAATCAGTTTTTGAAACCTTATCAAAGATCAACAACAAAGTATTCATATTATTCCAAAAATGATCACTTTGAATCAACTTGCTATTTTAAAAAGAGTTCAAGTTTTAAAAAATCTTCTAAAAGAAGATATACTAACCATCAAGGACCCAAACAAATATGGTACCAAAATCATTACTAACTTGTGATGTAGGAACACCATCCAACAATCAAGAAAGAACATTGATACACAAACAAGGTATGCTCAATACACATGAATGGAAAAGTATTGTGCCTCCTATCATTAGAAAAATTTGGAGTATCTATAACCTTTGGAAACATTAAAGCTAAGGAGATGAAGAAGAAGAACATTATGAACAGCAACAACAAAATGCTTTCCAGGAAATCGAGATTAATAAACAGTCTCTGTTTCATTATTCTCTTAAAAGCTGGAAATGATAAAGGCAAAATCTAAGAGAATGATCAATTTAAGCAAAAAGGTTCATTCTAGAAGCAGTACCAGAACATTCTGTAGAAGACAGAAACATTCTCCACAAAAGCAGAACATTGTGCAGAAGAGCAGAAAATTGTGCATAAGAGCAGAATATTGTGTAGAATAGCAGAACATTCTGCAGAAAAGCAGAACACTCTGTAGAAGAGCAGAAAAATCTGCAGAAGAGGAGAACATTCTGCAGAACAGCAGAACATTCTGCAGAAGAACAGAACATTCTGCAGAACAGCAGAACATTCTGCAGAAGAACAGAACATTCTCCAGAACGTTCTTGATAGTTTATATGCAACATTCAATCAAGTCTGATGTTTTCTATTAAGATGATATGGTTGAAAAAACATCTCATGATCAAATTATTGGAAGAATTAAATTGGAAGGATATGGTACCAAAGTTGCTGCTACTTGAGTCTTGATGAAAGTCAACCATCAGATCAAAGAAATAGTAACAAGTATGAATGGTTGTCCTTTAGAAGAAGCACATATTCACATTGTCCTCTTCTTTGGATCTTATCAAGGTATATTATGATCATGATTTAATTCATTCATGGAACTCAAAATTCTCCTTTTTATGTCCTTAAAATCATTTTTTATGTGAACAATCTCTATGATTATTTTTGATAAAAACAAACTTTTTTAGCATAAAAATGTTTTGTAAAGAGAGAAATTATACTTGACATGATATCACATTCATTTTGCTTCCCTTGCGCTCATTATCATGTTCAAATTAAAATGTTGTCTGTTGTGAAAGAAGACAAAAGAGCAAAGAAACATATTGCTTGTGTTTTTGGAATTTTGAAGGATATCAATTCAAAATATTAAGGGGGAGTTTTTTAGAAAATGTTACCTTTCTTAAAACTGGAATCTACTCATTGTTTTCTATGTGTAGTATACATTTCCTTTGTATTCCCCAATATTTTGTGTTGACAAAAGGGGAGAATTATTTTAGATTTTATGTTGGGTCAAAAATATGAAGCATATTCTGAGGGGGAGCTTTTAAGCTCTCTTGGATTAAAATTAGAATCAGAATTAAAATCTAAATTAACATGTTTGTCATCATCAAAAAGGGGAGATTGTTGAGACAAAATCTCAATTTAATGTTTTGATGAAAACAAACAAAAAGTTAATTAAGAATGTTAATTATGATTCTAAATGTTATGTTAATTTAACTTGTGCTTTTGAGTGAATTTAATTAAGAACAGAATCAAGCAAAGCAAAGAAAAACAGCAACAAGAACACTAAAACAGAGAAAGAGCTACAGCCTCAAAAAAGTTCATCACAGCATGTTGTTCAAAGTTTATCTACATCGTTAAACAAAGAATCTGCTCTGGAAATCATTCATATCTAACAAGTACATGGCAAGGAACAAGTACAAATAATCCAGACTCAAAAAGGATATTTTGATCGCAAAGATCAAAGAGTTCAAACATGGACAAAAGTCATGACGGCTTAAGAACTCCAAAATTCAAATGTCAAGAAAAACTTGATCAAACTGGGTATATGACAAGACAAGAACAAAGGAAATACAGAACATTCAAAACGGGAACTCCAGAATGATTATTGAAGCTCAAGAACGTTCAAACTGATAAAACCAAGAACGTTAATCATTCTCCGTTTTCTGCACATCAACAGCAGCCTTGCATCCTCTCTGTTTCAGTCTGCAATTCGATTCAAATCTTCTCCAACCTCCTCTAGCTACACTCAAGACTCAAGACAGATAATGTACCATCCAAGATCAATGAAGAAATGTCAAAGAAAGGACAGAAATGCTTTCAATGCTAAAACATCAAAAGTCAAAAAAGCTGTTTTCAAAGCAGCATTATTTTTATTCTAAAATAATGTTTTAGTCAAAAAAGCATGGCATCTCCAACAGCTATTTCGTACATCTCCAGCCTATAAATAGAAGGCCATTATCTCAGTTCTAAGCAAGAAATTCAAGTGCTAAGTAATCAACAATATACAATCACACTTAAGCTTGAAATTCTGCAAAACAGAGGCAACATCATTTTCTGGCAATTCGCAAAACAGCCACTGCTGCACATTCACATACCAGCTGCGAAATTGTCATTAGATACTCTGTAAAGAATCTTATTCTCAAACAAGAGTTGAGCAATATCAGATTCTGTCAAATTCAATCATTTGTAAAAACTCAAACTATAAGAGTTTCTTTATAGTTTGTTTAAGATTGCTTCCTATCAAGGTTAGATAGGTGTTGTAATTGCTTTCTGGATGTAAAGTAATTAAGGTGGAAACAGATCAATGTTGATCTAAGCTAGGTGCTGTAAAACCAAGAAGGTTCTTTGTTTTAAACACTTAGTTGAAAAAACTCACGGTTGTGAGGACTGGACGTAACCCGAGTTGGGTGAACCAGGATATATCGTTGTGCGGTATTTCTTCCCTTATCTATTTACTTTCAGTTTGATTGATTATCAAGTTAATTACATAAACTAAATTATTGATTTTAACTAACCAAGAACGTTCTCCGTTTTCTGGTTAAAACCAAGAACGTTCTCCGTTTTCTGTTTTCACAACCAAGGTCAATCTTGAGTTATTTTCTTAAGTTTTAAATAGGAATTTATAAAAGGTGCATTTACAATTCAAACCCCCCCTTTCTTGTAAATTGACATTGTTACTTCAGTTGTGTCCCAATATATTTTTTTGTTTATCTTTTAATTAAATTATTTATCTACCTGTATATATTTTTTTTAAATGAATGAACGTTGATTCGATCAAAATCAAATAGAGTGAGTTTTAAAGAATAAGATAAAATTTTCAAAATTGTTATTTTTAAAATAGAAGAATCAAAATTATCTAAACTTTGAAGTAAAAAGTGGATCTAAGTTGACTCTCTCATAAGAAGTTATGAACCTTCTCTTTGAAAGAAAAAAAAAAGTTATACTTGTTTGGTTTAGTGGTGGAAACCTTTTTCTCGCATTCCAAACTAGATTCAATGTGAAAAACACGACTTCTAGATATAGTAGAGTTTGAAATGCACCATGATACAAACACATGCTTGTTGGTATATATGACCTCGTAATAAGCGGAATATATCAGAATGTATCAGTTCTTTATAAAATTAAATCAATTTCATACACACAGCGGAAATTAAATCGTGGCATACAAGATTAGCAAGTTTTATTAGATTGATATGAGATTAACTAAGATGCATACAAGTCAAATTATCAGATTAAACAATATTACTTATCACATAATATGTTTAACATGCATCTAACATTAATCACATATACAGATATATCAAGATAGTAAATCAAAGGAGTTAAGGGTTAGAGAAGATTGCACCAAGGATTTATACTGGTTCAGTTGTCCCACTTGACAACCTACATCCAGTCCTGCAAATCCAAACGGATTTCAGATTTTCTTCTCCAATAGAAAGAATCAATTACAGATTGTCCAGTTTCCTCCCCGAAACCTATCTATCTTAATGATCTCTTCCTATTGATCACCCTCTGATCCTTGTAGATACTCAGCAACCTATCACAGAATCAAAGTACAACTCTTTCTTGTTGAGCACTCTCACCCAAGAAAGTAGTCACCAGTTTCTAGCTGGATTTTCTCGCTTTGTTTTTGTTTCAAAGAATTATTACAAACAGAATACAGAAAGAACAAAAAGTAGTCTTCAATCTTGGTCAAAATGGTTTCTCACAATTCTGGATATCAAAGATTTGTTTATGAGAATCCTTGTCTTTCAAGATCACTTTTCCAGCTATCTTTTTTATTGTTGATAATCCTCTTTTTCTAATTGATTTGAAAAAGTAATCTCAATGTATTAACCAAGTGTTATTGTGTATCAATATAATTCAATGTATATTTCAGATTGATATCATTGTTATTATCATTCATGTTATTGAAAGACAGATTGAAGACAGTTTATATAGTTCTGAAAAAACACATTAATCAATCGATTTACCAATCGATTTCGTAAAGTGATAAACCAGTCTAATCGATTTGCCAATCGATTATCGTGTGTCTTGTTTTTCTTGAATCTTGAAACTATATAACCCAATTGATTTACCAATCGATTCTTTAAACAACATTTCTCAGTGATTATGTTAAGACTGATATGAATCGATTTCGTAATCGATTGCAGATGTTATGTTCAAACTGAAACACATATCAATCGATTTCGTAATTGATGTGTTAAGTCTTCATAATCGATTAACAAATACTTAAAATCGATTTGGTCACACGCTCAGAGTTCACTGGGTTTTCAAAAGGTTTTGTCAATCGATTTGCCAATCGATTGTGTTTGAGTCAGTGACTCAGCTATTTTGATACTAATCGACGTGCCAATCGATTTGTATGTATTTGTCTGAAAACGTTCTTACCTGGGATTTGGTTCAATCGATTTCGACCAAATTTAACTTGATTGAAATATTACAACATAGATTGTCCAATCGATTTGTATGTCACAGGAAAGGTTATTTTGCAAGTGATTTTTAAGTAATCGATTTGCCAATCGATTACCCTTAAAACTGGGTTTCCACTGTGACTTATCCAATCGATTTCCCAATCGATTTATTTCAATCAGGTTTACTTTGTGAATTGTATAATCGATTTGTCAATCGATTACCCTCAAAACTGGGGTGCTACTGACTTGTGCATTTTCAATTTCTAATTCAGTCAGTCGATTGCCCAATCGATTATACCAACACAAACAGTTGTGTTTTCTTACACCCTTGTTATGAAATCGATTTCCCAATCGATTTGCTTTAGTCAAAAGTCAACTTTTGTTGATTTCTTATGTTTCAAGCAACCTGTTCCAAGTGTGTAGGATTTGATTGTTGTTCCTGAAATCTTGCTCAATTCAAATATTAGATTGATCATGTATTGTATGAACATTGTTGAATTATTAATTATGTCAAAATTAGGAATCAAAGGATCAAAATCCAACAATGCTAAATAATATGAAATGTTTAATTTTTTATAATAAATAAATGATATACTTTTTAATCAAAAATACATAAATAAAATACTTAAAATGATATAATAACAAAATAAATAAAATACTTTTACTATTCACTTGAAATTTTATTTTTGAAATTATTTTTAAAAATATGATAACAAGATTATAAAATACTTAAAAGTCAATTTTTTTTTTTAAATTTAAACAAATAGAATTTGATGATATCTTAATTTATTTTTAGTATTTAGACTTGTTTATGTTTCACTCCACTTGCATATCTATAAATTTTTGGAATATATCCATAATTTTTTTTATAGAAAAATTAATAAATATTATATTTTAAAAGGTGTATGTTGTTTTAAGAGTTTGATTATTCTTAAGATATATATTTAAGAAAAATGTACGATATATATATATATATATATCAAATAAGAGTTTGATTTTGGATTCTAACTTCTTACATTTTCACATTAGAAATCAATATTAAATTATTTATTGCAAAAATGTTACAACTTTTACACTACGCGAAAAATAGAATTTCACCGCGCTTTTCTTAATCCATTTACAGCGCTTTTTCAAAAAAAAAAAGCGTCGTGGAATCGTGCGCTGTAAAAGATACAACAGCGCTTTAAAAAGCGCTATAAAACATGTAGATATAACGCGCGCTTGTTATGCACCTTTTACAGCGCTTTTTTGAAAAAACGTCGTAAAAAGCACATCCATAATTACCCAATATATGCATTATAGGGTGTGCATTTTACAGTGCTTTTTTGAAAAAGAGCTGTAAAATGCACACCCATAATTACCCAATATATGCATTATAGGTGCATGATCATCAGTTACATTCTCATGATCTACTTGTATATCTCCCCCATTAACAAAGGTTTCTGCAGGGGGCTTAGGCGCAACATCAATGTAACTTCTGGAATTTGGTTTCTATTTTTCAGCTTTATCAATATCTTCAATAGTCTGGTCTTTCAATAAATATCACATCTCGGCTTCTAATAATTTTCTTGTCAACCGGATCCCACAATCTATAACCAAATTCTTCATCACCATAACCGACGAATATATACTGTTTGGATTTACTATCAAGCTTGGACCTCTCATCTCTTGGAACGTGAACAAAGCATATGCAACCAAAAACTCTCAAATGACTGTAAGAGACATCTTTCCCTGTTCACACTCTATTTGGAACATCGCCATCAAGTGGAATAGAAGGAGAAAGATTGATCAAATCTACTGCAGTTTTCATTGCTTCATCCCAAAAGGATCTCGATAATTTTGCATGAGAGAGCATACATCTGATTCTATCATTAATCGTACGATTCATTCTCTCTGCAGCACTATTATGCTGAGGTATCTTTGGATCTATTTTCTCAAACCTGATTCCATGTTCTCTACAATACTCTTCAAATGGACCTATGTATTTGCCACCGTTATCTGATCAAACACATTTCAATTTTCTTTCCTTTTCTATTTCAACACTTGCATGAAAATGATTGAAGATTCCAAATACCTGGTCTTTAGATTTCAAAGGAAATGCCCACAATTTTCTAGAGTGGTCGTCAATATAAGTAACAAAATATGATGCACCACCAAGAGATTTAGTATCCATCATACAAACATCAGTATGAACTAAATCGAGAATATATTGTCTCCTATGAGGACCAGTATTATGAAAAGAAACTCTATGTTGTTTTCCAGCAAAACAATGAGTGCAAGTTTTTAGAGACGTACCTTTCACAGGAAGAAAGTTTTTCTTCACAAGTATGTTGAGTCCTTTCTCACTCAAGTGACCGAGGCGCATATGCCATAAATCAGAAGATGCATCTTCAATTGCATTCACTTTTTCCTTGCATAACTTTGTAGGCATCCTATAGAGAGAAATGGAACTTTGTTCCTTTGCAACCATTAGGGACCCTTTGGTGATTTTACATATACCACCACCACCAAAGTAAGTGTGATAACCATCAATATCCAAAGCTTTCACCGAAATCAAATTGAGACGAATATCAGATACATGTAAAACATTCTTCAATTGAAGCTTGCAACCAATCCCAATTTCAACCCAAATATCTCTCATACCGATAATTTTACATACTCCTTCATCTCCCATTTTTACCATGCCAAAATCATCAGCACTGTAAGATGAGAAGAAATCACGCCTAGGAGTAACATGATAGGAGGCACCCGAATCAATAATCCAAGTTGAATCCTGACATGCAAGGTTTATGGAATTATCTTCACAAACAATATAGACATTATTAACAGATGCAACTGCTGTTGTATCTTTATCATTTTTCTTCTCTTTGTCTTCATCCATTTCCCTTGATTGATCTCTCTTAAGGAATCTGCAATTTCTTTTTATGTGACCCGATTTGCCACAATGATAGCATATCACTTATTTTCTAGTCCTCGACTTGCTACGACTTTTAGAGTTGTCGGGTATATGGAAGTTTCTAGATTGACTTCTTCCCTGTGACTCTGTAACTAGTGCGTCTGACTTTGAGGAAGAACCAATCAAACCACATTCCTTTCTTCAAACTTCTCTTTAGACATTATTAACAGATGCAACAGTTGTTGTATCTTTATCATTTTTCTTCTCTTTGTCTTCATCCATTTCCCTTGATTGATCTCTCTTAAGGAATCTGCAATTTCTTTTTATGTGACCCGTTTTGCCACAATGATAGCATATCACTTATTTTCTAGTCCTCGACTTGCTTCTTGACTTGCTACGACTTTTAGATTTGTCACGTCTATGGAAGTTTCTAGATTGACTTCTTCCCCGTGACTCTGTAACTAGTGCGTCTGACTTTGAGGAAGAACCAATCAAACCACGTTCCTTTCTTCAAACTTCTCTTTAGACATTATTAACAGATGCAACAGCTGTTGTATCTTTATCATTTTTCTTCTCTTTGTCTTCATCCATTTCCCTTGATTGATCTCTCTTAAGGAATCTGCAATTTCTTTTTATGTGACCCGCTTTGCCACAATGATAGCATATCATTTATTTTCTAGTCCTCGACTTGCTTCTTGACTTGCTACGACATTTAGAGTTGTCGCGTCTATGGAAGTTTCTAGATTGACTTCTTCCCTATGACTCTGTAACTAGTGCGTCTGACTTTGAGGAAAAACCAATCAAACCACGTTCCTTTCTTCAAACTTCTCTTTAGACATTATTAACAGATGCAACTGCTGTTGTATCTTTATCATTTTTCTTCTCTTTGTCTTCATCGATTTCCCTTGATTGATCTCTCTTAAGGAATCTGCAATTTCTTTTTATGTGACCCGCTTTGCCACAATGATAGCATATCACTTATTTTCTAGTCCTCGACTTGCTACGACTTTTAGAGTTGTCGCGTCTATGGAAGTTTCTAGATTGACTTCTTCCTCGTGACTCTGTAACTAGTGCGTCTGACTTTGAGGAAGAACCGATCAAACCACGTTCCTTTCTTCAAACTTCTTCGTTCAACATGCTCTCTTTAACTATTAATATTTTCAACTTTCCACTTGGAGTTGAAATGGTCAAGTCACAACAAGGACTTCCCAATTATCAGACAAGGAACTCAACAATAACGACGCTTGCAACTCATCATCTAATATAATTTATGTGGTTGTCAACTGATTCACTGTATTCTAAAAAATACTCATATGCTCTGCCATTGAATCCCCATATTTGTATTTCATATTCACCAGCTTCTGAATCAAGAATGCTTTATTTTGCACATTCTTTCGTTCATACAACTCTTTTAATTTTTCTCACATCTTGTTAGCATTTATTTCAGTTTCAACATGTGGATATGCACTAAGATCCAACCACTGTCTGATCAACGCCATTTTTTTTCTATTCATCTTCTTCCAGACAACGTAAGATTTATCTGCGGGTTTAGCAGTGTTACCCTCAATAGGATCATACAAATCTTTACTGTATAACATGTCTTCCATGAGAGTCTTTCAAAGTGTGTAATTAGAAGAGTTGAGTTTAATCATATTGGGACCTTTATTTTCCTCCTCCATTTAAATGCACAAATCAAATCAACCGAGCTCTGATACCACTTTGTTGAGAAAAACCAGAGATAATTAGTGATAACTATCTCAATAATGTGAAATAATTTTTTCCCCCACCTGTGCAGATAAATGGCCCAAACAGAAAATACAATTCCACAAAGCAAAAATAATTGGAAGAAAATTAAATATGAGACAAACACAATTTTTAACGTGGAAAACTACCCTCAAATTGAGAGAATAAAAACCATGGGACCTAGTCCAGTAAAAACTTCCACTATAATAATTAATTGGTACACTAGAGTCTTCCTAATAACAATAGGGAACATCAATCAACAATAACAACCTTCCACTAAAGTGGATATGCCAAAGTAACTCTCAGAGAAGATAAAACTACTCAAACTATATATTAAAGTAACAAACTAAGTGGTAGGAATAACATACTAAATATGTAGATCAAACGGAGCAAGTTTGCTACACACTTGTTACCACTCCCGGAACCAAACCCTTATTTTTCTTCTCTGGCAACCGTTCTCTTTTTTCATTCTAATTCTTAAGATTTCCAAATCCCTTTTATTTCCTTCACGTTAGCCTAACCCAATAATACATTTTTTTTCTTTCTTTTTTTTCAATAATAATAATACTAATAATAATAAAACTAGTGTGTTTCACTTGGGGAGTGAGTCCACCCAACATATCTCTCATATACTCTTCCTTTATGTAATCCTAAATTTCTTTTTCTGTTTTGAGAGTCATAATTTTGGTGAAGATAATTTGAGAGATGCCGAAAAATATATTGGAGAAATAAACAAACAGAAAAATTAAAATAACAATCAAAACACAAGAAAATAACGAGGAAAATCTAAAATCGGAGAAAAAAAAACACGATTATTGTCTAACGACAATCAAAGAATAACACTACATAAAAATTGTTACAACATATATACTTCTCTCAAAACTCCTCATGGAATACACCAACAATCTCCAAAGTAAATAATTAAACTAAAACTAACGACACTCTAACATAAGAGTAGATATTAACTGACAATGACTAAATTATTTACAGTGACATAGTATGTAAATCAAATTTATTAATATAAAATTATATTTTCTTAAACAAGTTTACCATTTTTATTTAGTATATAATCACTATAATTCAATTTTTTGGTCTTGATTTAATATAGAATTAATTATTGTGTCGAACAATATATTCACAACTCCTCTCTTTCAACAGTTTTTCCTTATCCGAACAGTTAAATTTTCTTTTGTTTCCATGTTTTGCTTCTCATGCTTTTATTATCTCTTGCTTCTTGTATTCATATGTTGTTTCTGTCATATTGACTTTATTGTTATTTTTAATTGTAAGTGACAATGGTTGATTTTTAAAAATATTCACGGATACATGAATACTATTCATGGATACATGAATACAATGATTGATTTTTATAAATTACATTTATGGTCCCTTAACTTAATTTCAGGTAACGTTTTAGTCCTTTATCTTTTTTTTTCCCAACTTGATCCTTTATTTTAATTTTAAGTGACAATTCGATATTTTATGTTTTGAAATTTCAACAATGTTATCCTTTTTTATACAAAAATTCAAAAAAAAAAATTAATCAAAACTTATAAAATTAATTATATTCTTCAATATAATACAAATTTCATCAAATTCGTAACGCAAACCTTCAAATAAACTCATATTTTCATACTTTATTTGATATTTTTAAGAATAAATGACTAAATCGGGAAAAAAAAAAGATAAAGGACTAAAACGTTACCTGAAATTAAGTTAAGGGACCACATATGTAATTTAGCCTATAGTTTGGTATAAAACAAAGCTTTGTGACCTCCTTAGTTTATATTCAGTTTAGTTTATGTAAATTACCTATATTTGGATTTTTTTTTAAACTGAATATAAAAAAGGAGGTCATGTAAATTAGCTTGATTTTTTTTATAAAACAAAGCTTTACCTATATTTGGATTTTTTTTAAACTGAATATAAACTAAGGAGGTCATGTAAATTAGCTTGATTTTTAATTTGGTATAAAACAAAGTTTTGTGACCTCCTTAGTTTATATTCAATTTAGTTCATGTAAATTACCTATATTTGGATTTATTTTTTTTCCAGTTCAGTTCAGTCCATGTAAATGACTAGTTTATATTCAATTAAATTCATGTAAATTACTAGTTTATATTAAATTACATGAACTTAGTATAAAACACTAAGATCAAGCTAAATATAAGCAGAAAATAAATATAAGCAGAAAATCAAATACAAGGCTGCTTATATAAAATAATTAAACATGTTCAAACAAATAAATTACATGAAATCAGTTCAAATTACATGGCTTATATAAAACAATTAAACATGTACATTAAGATGCCCTTCTTCTTTTCCTGGTGGGATTGACATTTGCTTGTCCATTATTAACGATACGAAACGATAGATTAATCCAAATTCCCTCATCATGATCATCTCTAAGATATAAACCATCATCAGTTGAATCAACTTCATGTGGTTGTGATGTTGCAAATAAAAGATCATTATCAACATCTTCATCATTATTGTTATCATCACTTATTTTATTGGTCGATAGGACAACAGACCATTTATCATCAGCAGGATCAGTGACATAAAACACTTGTTGAGCTTGCGACGCTAAAAATAAAAGGCTCGTCTTTGTATCCCACTCTATTAAAATCGACAAGCAAGAACCTTGCCTCATCAATTCGAACACCATTATTATTATCGACCCACTTGCAACCAAATATGGGAACACGAAACATTGTGTAGTCTAACTCCCATATGCGCTCGATAACCCCAAAATATGATAGATTTGCATATATTGGGTTTTTGTCTTTTGCACTTGAGACATGCATCGCTTCAGCTACAAGAGTGACTCCGCTATTTTGCATAGTGGTCTGATCATCTTGTTCTTTGGTATAAAATGTGTAGCCGTTAATAATATAACCAGTGAAAGAAAAGACATATAAACTCGAACCATTTGCTAGCCACCTCAATCTCTGTGAAATTGATTTGGGGTCTATATCAAACTTTGACTTTATGTGATTTTTTAACCATGTTATAAAACTTCGATTGTGCTCTCGAGTTATCCAATTTTGATTTCTATTCATGTTTAAATGAGATAACTGATTCATGTGTATTGTAACATACGGTTGAACCTCATCATCATTGTGCAAAACATACAATTGTGCCTGCTCCCATTCTGTCCTTGATATAGTCAGTAGTCTCCTTCCAATTATCCCTTCTCCTGATATTCTTCCCGAATGACGAGACATGGGAAGCTCTATGGATTCAACATTGGACAAATATTCAATACAAAATTCAGCAGCTTCTTCAACAATGTACCGTTTAGCAATACAACCTTCTGGTCGACTTCTACTTTTTACGTACCCTTTTAATATTTTCATATATCGTTCTATCGGATACATCCATCTCATATAAGCTGGCCCACAAAGTTGTGTCTCCTTAACCAAATGAACAGTAAGGTGAACCATTATATCAAAAAATGAGGGTGGGAAATACATTTCAAGCTTACACAAAGTAACAACAATTTCCCTCTGCAATGTCGGTAATTTCTGAGGGTCGATCACTTTACTACAAATTTCCCTGAAGAAGAAACATAATCTATTTAAGGTTCGTCGAACGTTTTCAAGTAAAATGGAACGTATACCTATTAGTAGCAAATGCTCCATTAGAATATGACAATCATGGGTCTTCAAACCTTTTAACTTGAGGTCTTTCATACAAACCAAATTTTTAATGTTTGAAGAGTATCCTTCTGGAACTTTAACTTCGTGTAGAAATTTACATAAAACAATTTTTTCCTTTCTAGATAGAGTATGAGCGGCTGGAGGTAGATATGTGCGATTTCCTTTCTTTACGGGACCCAATTCATTTCTTATTCCTATATCGACCAAGTCCAATCTTGCATTGATGCCATCTTTAGACTTTCCTGGAACATTGAGTAATGTTCCAATAACACTATCAAATACATTTTTTTCAATATGCATCACATCGAGGAAATCTCTTATATACAATGACTTCCAATATGGCAATTCAAAGAAAATTGACTTTTTCTTCCACCCAGTTTTGACCAGCTCTCCCGCAAAAGGTTTGCCAAATTTATTGGTCAAACCTTGTACTTTTTCAAGTATTTGCTATCCAATCGGTGCTAAAAGAGCTTTACCTTCCTCTGATTTTCCATTGAATGCATTTCTCCACCCACGATACTGATGACTATAAGGTAAAAATCTACGATGTCCAAGAAACACATTCTTCTTACAATGTTTCAACCGCATCCAATTTATACTCTCTTCACATATAGGACATGCACACTGACCTTTAATGCTATATCCTGATAAATTACCATATGCTGGAAAATCATTAATTGTGCCGAACAACATAGCCCTCAAATTGAAACATTCTTTCGTATACCCATCATAAACTTCCACACTTGTCTCCCACATAATTTTCAAATCTTCAATTAAAGGAGTCAAGTATACGTTGATATCATTTCCTAGTTGTTTGAGTCCAGAAATTAACAGAGACAACATCATAAACTTACACTTCATACATAACCATGGAGGTAGGTTATAAATCAACAAAATCACAGGCCACGTGCTGTGTGAGATGCTTTGAAGACCATGTGGGTTCACTCCATCAGTAGAAAGTGGAAGTCTTAGATTTCTTGACTCTATCCCGAATTCAGGATACTCGTGATCAATTTTTGCCCATTGTGGGGAATCTGCAGGGTGTCGAAACATTTCATCTCTTATTCTTTCATCTGCATGTCATGTCAAGTGTTTTGAATCTTCTTCACTGCGGTACATGCGTCTAAATCTTGGTATTATAGGAAAATACCACACGACTTTTGCTGGAGTAGATTCTTTCTTCTTATATCGAGAGCCATTGCATTTCAGACACGCCTTTAGTAATTCATATTCGTTTCGAAATAAAATGCAATCGTTAGGACACGCATGAATCCTTTCGTAACTCATGCCAATAGAGCACAAAATCCGTTTAGCCTCGTAGGTTCAACTGGGAAGTTCATTATCATCTGACAACATATCTTTTAAGAGTGTTAATAATTATGTGAAGCTTTTATCAGACCATCCATTACTCGCTTTTAAGTTGTACAACTTTAATATCACCGACAGTCTTGTGAATTTAGTACAACCATTATATAATGGTTTCTCTGCATCACTCAACAAACTCTCAAACATTTTAGGACAATCTCGAAGATCTTCTTCAATTGATTTTGCAATCTCCTCAACTCGGTATTGCTCATATGTATCTGTATCGAAGTCAGTTGAAGCATATGTCGAACCATTCTCAAAATTAATGTTTCCTTTTTTTTTCTCACCATGTCTTATCCAACATGTATAGCTTTGATCAATTCCATTACATATTAAATGTCCTTCCAATTCATCTTCTCTAATGCATTTTCTAAAACAACATTTTAAACAAGGACAAACGACTCTATTTGGATCTTTTGCATTCTTCACTGCAAACTCAACAAACTCATTCACTCCATTTTCATACTCTTTTGACAATCGATTGGCAGACATCCATTTCCAATCCATATTATATGATAACCTATATAAATGCAGTTACAAAAATAATAAGCTACTGAACAGATCAACAAATTTCAAAAAGAAACCAATATCAACATATCTAATATTGGAAAATGGAAACCAAAGTCCATTATTATGTAACAATTTCAAAACAGAAAAAATTTCAAATTAGAACAAATCAACAAAATTCAAAAAGAAAAGATTTAATATGTAATAATTTATTAGTTTTCAATTATTAAAAAACTAAAGATTTTTTGACAACAACAAATTAATAAATACCTGAGACAGCGTAGATGGCCGCACAGTACGTAGAGGATATGAGGGTTCCCAGAGTATAGGTGATGAGGGTTCATAAATTTGTTTTAAATTTGTTTTTATTTATTTAAAAGTAAATGATTTTTATTTAAAGCGCATGTCTTTTACAGCGCTTATGAAAAAAGCGCTGTAATAGGTAATTTAATTATTTGAAAACGCATGTCTTTTACAGCGCTTGTGAAAAAAGCGTTGTAATAGATAATTTAATTATTTGAAAGCGCATGTCTTTTACAACGCTTGTGAAAAAAGCGTTGTAAAACATTATGTGAGGGCGCTTCAGTTTACAGCGCTTGTGTACAAGCGCTGTAAAAGTCTTGTAAACATTATGCGCAAACGCTATATGACCCTACAACAGTGCTTTTTTCACAGCGCTTGTCAGAAAAGCGTTGTTATAGGCTCCGTTATTTTTAAAATATATTTACAACAGCGCTTGTATTTAGTAAACGCTGTAAAATGAGCGCTATAAAATGACATTTTTCGCGTAGTGTTTGTTGATAATTGTTCAATATATTTATAAAATTTATAGTAATGTCAATTATGTTTTCAGCATCCTATTGGTATTATAATTTTTGGCGACATGATATATGTACATTGATGATATATTTATGAAGTCGAATGACAATTAGTAAGAAATTATCTTTAAAGACATGCAGCAATTTATATCTACTTTATGCAATCCAATGTTCATTATAAATGTTTTTCTTATTGTAATTATTTCTATATATTATGTAACTAATGGACATGCCCTGTCAATGTGATATTACTTGATATGATTATTCTATGATAAATAAGACAATGGCACATTCATTTAAATATTAACAAAATAAAAAACTTTTGTATTGATAAATCAACCATCATATTTTCTATCAAGTGGGAAAATTATCAATAATTGATAAACAAATATGATTTTCTAATAATATTATGGAGACTTATATTCATAATATTATAATCTTAAGTTATGCAAGTAAAAGTAAATAGTAGCAAGTATGATAGTGTGTTATTGAAATACTTATAAAATATACGATCATAAAGTTTATAAGTATTTCTCATATATCTTCAATGATAGAAAAAAAATTAAGTCTCTTTTATGTCCGATAATATGCTTGATGTAATTATCAGAGGCAGATGCAGTTACTTACTTGTCACATTTATTAGAGGCAGAGACAAATTATTTGTTTGTCACATTTATCAGAGGTAGAGACAGATTATTGTTTGTCATGTTTAATAGAATTAGAGGAACAAAAGTTTGTTGAATCCATCAGATGTAATAGAATCAAGGTCTTGCTTGCGTTTCTAGAGACAACTGAGGTACAACGTCGCCCGCATTCCATAGTCAATTAAAGGTTGCGACAATAAATACATGTGTCACCAGACTTAGGCTAGAAGTAAGTGAAGTCTTAGTTTATTTTGTCTTCGTCCAGTCATCAAAGAATATAACTTATATTGAGACGCGTGTTATGCTGCGCGTGTTTTGCAATATTTCTTTTGCTATATTATAATTTGTTCCATTAGTAGATCTCTAATATACTTATAACATAAGCTATTTAAGAATGGATAGTTATGACTTTTGCCGTTAATATGCACATTTAACATATATAGTTATGGGATAATTGTTCTTTATTTTTTTATTTTTGCTATGATCAACTAGAGCATTGTATCTAAAAACACTTTTGCACTAACAGTAAGTTATTAATCTACACTTAAAAATTAAAAAGTGTAGATTAACAACATATATCTGTTTGAATTATTAATAATTAAAATTGAAATTTACAAAACTACTATTCAACTTTACTTATTTAAAATTGTATATATGTAGATTGTTAATTTATATGTTCATAAAAAATATGAGTGTAAATTAGCAAACTCTTATATATATATATATTGTACGGGTGTTTGTATTTATAAGAAAATAATTTTTATGTCCAACTTAGTTCATTCTATTTTTTATTAATTTACAAAATGTGTGTTTATTCAATTAGTTTTATATGTGTATACTATTGCTTTCTATTTATACTACTATCAAATAAGAGCCGAGTTTTATAATGAGAGAGTGAGATGGTTAAATCTTGATTTATACAATATTATCATGATTAAGATTTATTTAATTGACACATAATCACTTAAAAAAATCATAACTTTTTCTTGTAAAATAAAATTATGTTGAGAAAAATTACAACTTTAAATCAAATAAAATTGAACAAAGAATTTTATATATAAAAAATTATGTTAAAAAAAATTATAAGTTAATACTTAATAAAAAAAATTTAAATATAGATAGTTTGCTGAGAAAATTGTGCTTTAATAAAAAAAAAACTATACCCAGTCAAAAAATAATAGTAAAACTTTTTTACAAAGAAAAAAAAGAGCTTGTTAAGAAAATTTAGGTTATTATATATAATAAAAAATTGATAATAAATAAATAAATAAAAACCTTACATTATATTGATATATCCAATAAAATTTAACTTATCTTACATAAAAAAATATTTAATAAATTAATGAGGAGATGATTCTAAACAATCTATAAAGTAACCCATCGGAAATTAATCATTAATTTTGTTAAAGGGAGAAGTTGAACCAATGATCTCCCTTTCACTTTAACGATCTCCCTTTCACTTTAACTCTTCCAAATGACCAAATCAACTCCCCTAAATATAATATTATTTTTTTATTAAAGTTAAATAAGTTTTTTTCATATTCTGTTTTTAGTCCTTCTACAAAATTTCTTTTAAATAATAATCCTTCAAATGTTTTCTGTTAATATTTTTAACCCTTATTTTTAAGTAAATTAACGTGTATTCTTTAAATTTTTGAAGGCATGTTTATAACAATATAAAAATCTCTCCAGCAAAAATTTAAAATTTTTTAACAAAAAATAATTAAATATAAATTTTTTAAGCACCAACAACTTAAAAAAAAATTATATTTAATTTATTCTATATTAAAAAATACTATTTTTTGAGAGAGATTCGTATAATATTATAAACATGCATTAGAAAATCACTTAAAAATTTAGATGATTGACATAAATTAATTTAAAAACAAAGATTAAAATTATTGAAAAAAATATTTAGTAAACTATTATTTGAAGAAAAAATTTAAAGGACCAAAAACACTAAAAAAATGGTATTTTCTATGACAAATTTGGCCGCTAATTTGCGACTAATCTCTAGCTAATAAACTTAGCTAGGTCTACCAAATTGGCCGTTTGCTTTGAGAGACTAATTAGCCACAAAAAAAAATTCCTAGCTAATTCCTAGTTGATAGTTAAAAAATTCTAATGTGCAGTTGACTCATAGTAAAAAATGGTTCAAAATTATTTTTTATTTTTCATAGCTACATACTTAGGATTTGTCATGCCGATTTCTCAGCAAATAATTCGCAACTTTTCTTAATTAATCCATTAAAACTTATTTTGCAAGAGAAAGAGAGAACAATTATGTTGATGATAGCATAATTTGAAAATAGATGAAAATAAATTGTACTATTTTTCACGTTCAAATCAACTCTCGAGAATTTATTTGCGAAAAGAAAATCAAGCTTCTTATGATGAGGTTGTTTGCAAATAGAGAGAACGAAAATAAATGGTTATGGGAAGAAATGAATTTAGTATAGCGAGAATATGTGTGAGAGAGAGCCTCAGTATTTTTGTTTCAATAGAGCCTCGATTTTTTGTTTCAAGAGCCTCAATTATTTAAAGATACAAAAAGAAAATTAGCTAAGAAATTCTATTTAAATGCTAATAGATAGATAAATTAACTTTAACAGACTTCCATTGCTAAATCTTGATAGCAAATGTGAGAAATTCTTGTAGTGACAAAATACCATATATTTATAGCGATAAAAAATTTATTTAACCGTTTTTATTATCAAATAAGTTAAATATTAATCTTTTTCATATTCATACTATATAACTTTTATAACAAAATATTTTGATTGGTAATGTCATAACTCAATAAAATCACATTGACCATCTATCACACTCCTCTCATTTCTACTTCATTTATTTTATTTATTTCTCATTTCAAAATTAATATCTATATTTTTTTTTCGTTAAAAAAATATCAAATATGATTTTCTTTTATATAAAAGAAAAAATAATCAAAATTTTGTTCTTTTATTTTTAAGCCTAAATTACATATGTGGTCCCTTAACTTAATTTCAGGTAACGTTTTAGTCTTTTATCTTTTTTTTTTTCCGATTTAGTCCTTTATTCTTAAAAATATCAAATAAAGTATGAAAATATGAGTTTATTTGAAGGTTTGCGTTACGAATTTGATGAAATTTGTATTATATTGAAGAAATATAATTAATTTTATAAGTTTTGATTAAATTTTTTTTTGAATTTTTGTATAAAAAAGGATAACATTGTTGAAATTTAAAACATAAAATATCGAATTGTCACTTAAAATTAAAATAAATGACCAAGTTGGGGAAAAAAAAGATAAAGAACTAAAACGTTACCTGAAATTAAATTAAGGGACCACAAATGTAATTTAGCCTAAACTATATTAACAATAATACGTATAATTATTATTAATATAATAATAATTTATTTAACATACAAAATCTGCATCATTATACCTATGATAGGTGAGATTACGATTATACAAATTAAAAATGATCATGCATCAATCAAGGTGTATAAAATAGTTTCATAGGATTTTATATTTATCTAGAATAGAACTCTTAAAATAATAAAAAATTTGAATATTGTAGAGTTCTAAACTTTAGAATATTTTGAAAAAGTATTTTTTTATACATGTGATTGCATATTTTATAATAATGCAAGGAGAATAAAATATCATAAAACTTTCAATATATGCAATCGCTTAATAAGTCATACGAGGTTGAAAAATTAATAATTAAATAACAATTTACCTAAGAGATTATGAAATTTTGATCATCCTATTTAGAGCCACTAAGTTTTGATGACTTTAAGATCCATTAACTCTATTACAATATTCTCTCAAACGATTCATAAATAAAAAATAAATCGTTATATCAAAATATAAGATTAATTAATATCAACATCAAACATAAAATTCATAAATGATAAAATTTGAGATTGCCTTAATAATTGCTCAAAAGAATTATGATGATGTAAATAACAACAAAGCACCATAGAATTTATGCAATAATTATAAATTGAAGTATATAATATTCGGTGTTAAATTCAAAAAATGGAACTTAAAATAATTCTCCAATTATAACACTTTAGAAATAAAACAATTAGTGTGACTATTATAAGAGATAATTTTCAAAATGACATTTTTAGGTTCAAACATTGAGAATATATATTACTAACTGTAGTTGTTAGTGAATGATCAAATTAGTTTTTGATGTATAGGGTTTTAGTATTTTTCTTTTAGTGATTGTACTTATTTTGTTTTGGGATGGTAGTATCTATGATATACATTGTCAATTGACTTTTGTTTGATGGATCTATGTTCCATTTTTTGACGTGATCATGGAGGAATAACAATCTTAGAGCAGTACTTATGCGCATGTGTCTGTCGAGAATACTCAAAGATATGAGTAATGGTTGATTGATCTCATAGCCTAGTGTATTTTCTACTTGTATACTTTAGATTGTCGGTACATTCACTCCGAAATTTTTCTTGAATCAAACATAAATAGGATAAGATGACACGAAAGTACCATTTTCGACTACATTTCATATATCTCAATCAATGCATTCATTAAAAAAAAATCAATCTTTCTTTCCAATAAGTATATCCTTCAGTAGTAAAAATAGGAGCACGAAATTACAAAGCCACCCTCACGATTAAACGAGTTGTGTGTGGTCCTCTTTTCTCTTGAAGTTGTTAAGCCATTTACCAAGAGTCAAGCATTAATGTCATTTATTACCCAAATGGCCAACCAACTCAAGAGGGTAAATTGAGTTTGATTTTTTTTTTTTTCACAAAACTTTTGTCAAACTCGTGAAGAACAATCTTATTTTAAAGAGAAGATTATTTAATATGTAGAAGTGTTTGAAGAACAATCTTATTTTAAAGAGAAAATTACTTAATTTGTAGAATCATTTGAACTAATGAATAAAAAGAATAACTCACAATTAACAATATAAGTACAAATTAAAATATTAGAGTTAAGAGGACTGCAATATGATTTATACAAGTTCAGTCACTAACCACTTGTGGCTTATGTCTAGTCCTTAGGCCCCACTCATGATTTTCTTCCACTAGTTGGATACCAATAACATACTTTTTTACTTAAAATCTTATGGATACCCAGCCTTATGAAACCCATAAGAATAGGGATACCTCACCCTATCAAAATCAAAAAGCAAACCTCACACTTTACAAGAACAATCACAAAGAATAAGATAAATTGAAACATTCTAAATAGTATATTAATACAAATATGAAAGGCTAATGATCTCAAGAGAGTATATGAATGAATGACATATGCTATTTATAGGCCCTAACTAAAAGTTGAAACGAAAACTAGCCATTTGAGCATTAGCACACAAATGAAGATTCATTTAATTTAAATTTCAATAAATGTATTAATTAACAAATTATCTATTTTGGTGGCTACTCATTTCATTTGAAATGCTCAATGAATCTATTAACAAAGATATTGCTTTTACGAAATTAATTCATTCAATTGAATTGATTCATTTTGCTTAAATCACTTTTAACATACCTTCTAGACTTATGTGAATCAATTCATGTGTTATAAAATGGCTAGAAATAGTGTGTTTGAATGCATGGCTTGATCTAAAAAAGTTTTATGCAATGCTAATGTATTAAATGATTCATGATGTAATAATGCATTTGAGTGATCTATGCTAGCACACTTAATATTAGAGCTGTCAATTTTGACAAACCCACTAATTATTGGCCTTAGCCCCCACATGTTGGAGGGGGCAAAAAAACTTCATAATTAAAAAGCCTCAAAGAAGTAAACCCCAACACCAAAAAACTCCTAAAATTTTGTGGGTTAGTGGGCTATAAAGTCTACCTTTTCAACAACAAAAATCGATGTTATATTGTAAAAAAAATTTGACAATTTTTTTTTTTATTTTTTTCGAGAAATTTTTTTTTTTCAATTTTTTTTCTTAAAATTCACCGATAAAAAAGTTTCGGATTTTTTTTCTAATATAAATGATTTACGATTTTTTTTAATTTTTCTCACAATTTTTTGAGAAAAATAAAAGAATTTCAATTTTTATAAAAAAGAATTTCGAAAAATTTTCAAAAAAAAAAAAAGAATTTCAAAATTAACAAAATATTGGGGGTCTATAAGTTTCCTCCCTTAAGCCTTATGAAATAATGGGCCGGAACTTTAAACAAATTATTTTAATAGGAAGCTTAATATTATAGGCTTAATAAGAAACTTTTTAAAGGAGACCTTAAAGTTTGAGACTTTTTTGACAGCTCTATTAAGATATAGCTTGCATCCACACTAAATTCAGTAATCACTAATGTTACAAATATTTATAAACATGAGAAATTGTAGATAATTAAAAACTATAACAATAAATTTAAATTAAAACTGAAATATAATAAGATTACAATATTAATAAACTAAAAAAAATCATTCAAGAAAAATTCAATTTAAATTTTAATTGAAATAATTGTTAATCAGACTTTATTTATTTACACTGAACTCCAACTTATCAAAATATCTTTTTCTCAAAAAACCGAAAAATAAAAAAATAAAAAAAAATCCAATTGTTTAAAACAATCAAACCTTTTTTTTTTTTTTTTTACCAAACCTACATACAAACTTGTTTACTTGTGTGCCCTATTAAATATGAGCTTGTATATATGGGTTAGCATTTGGATCGGACGATTGAGTCCACTCCTAAATCCCCCTTGAGATTGAGACATTGTTGAAAACTTGACTTTTGAAAAAACAAAACCCCTTTTAGGAGGCCTTCCATCAATTAGAGAATTTTGATACATCGCTTTGCATTTTTCTATGATTTTATTGGCATCCTTCCAATAAATTCCTTTTCTTAGACCAATTAGTTTCTCCACAACTTGAGGTGGACAATCAGGTTGATGTTTGAGTATATTTTTATAAATAAATGTGAAACTATCCAAACTAGTCTCTCTCGAAGCAAGTTCCCTCAAATCACTAAGTATTCTCATTCGTTTTTCAACTTCAAAAACACTTATATGCTTCCAAAAAAAGGTCATTATAACTTCTTCATCTACCCACATTTGTTCAATAGTTTCTTCCTTAATGTACTTTTTTTGTGATAAAAGATGATCAACATAAACAATGACGGTTTTCTCCAAGCAAGCTTCAACAAATCTCCCAAAAAAACTTTCTTCAATGTACATTTTTACTTGAGTAAAATATTGATCAAATGTTTCAACCAAATTCTTAGTAACCTTACCTTTACTCCATTCTTTTGTGTATAAATTGACCAACAAATCATGAACCGAAGGATCTTCAAATATCAGACTTACAATTTTAAGCATAGCTTCCTTAGCAACATCAAGAAACCCTTCACATGTATCTTCAAAACTAAATTGCTTTGCATAATTATTTGGAAGCGATTCCAAGATGCTATTACTAAGCTCCAATCCAAAATCATAAAATCTCAAATTGTTGTTAACCATAGCACAAAAATGTTCCACACTAATTTCTTCTTCAAATATTTTCTTTTCAGCTATTTGAAAATCGACCATCACTTGAATCATGGCTAAGGAAATTTTGTATAACAAAATTTCAACACTATTATTTTCTCGAATAATTTCAATATGAAATTGAAGAGTCCTAAATAATTCAACACCAACTAAGGTATATAACTTCCCATCTTTAGTTTCCTTTATTTTCTTATCTACCTCCAAAATATTCGAGAACCATATTTTTGTTGTAGATAGAAATCGCTCAACATATGTATCCACAAGTAGGTCAATTGAACCACTCTCGATGCATATATGGGCCAAAGACTCATTAACACCAAACCCAATAAGACTATATTGGTATTCAACAACCCAACTTGTTACATTTAATATCTCATAATTTGTTAACTCATTAGCCCTTTGGCTAAGCAATCTTAGCATATGAATAAACCTTTCGGTGTACAAATTTACCATTATTTGGAACTTTTCATACCTTGTAGGAATGAACATTTTGATTTCCTCTACAATTGAACGAGCTTGCTCTAAAATTGCCTTCACGTCTTCAAAAATAAGCTCATTAAGTAGAGTGTTTAAGCTTTCTTCAAAACTCTTTCTAATTTCCTCATAGCTTTTTTCTTGAACTTTCATGTTTTGTTGTGTTAAATCTTTTGAAGCTCTCGTTGCACTAAGAAATTTCATGGTACTTTTTCAAGCCTCAATGTCTAGTATGACTTGTTTGCGGCTATTGTGAGTACTTGTGTTATATATATTTCTAGGATTAACTTTTTTTAAATATTATCTTACCTTATTTTGTTTTGATCCTGTTTTGTTCCAATCTATTTGATTCTTTTTTAATTTTTTTTTATAATCTAATCAAATTGGTTTCACTGTGATTTTATTATATTTTGTTGCTTTTTTACTTTGATCTCCTTTTGATATACTTTTTCCTTTTGTTTTTGTTTTGTATCTGTTTTTTATTGGTTTGATTTAGTTCTCTTTTATTTGGATTCTATTTTTATCATTCTATTTTGCCTTGATTAATTAACCTTATGATATTTTGATTCTAATTTATTTTAGTTTGATTTTATCTGATTATATATTTTTTCAATTTTATTCTGATCTCCTTTTATTTCTTTTTAATTCTATTTATTTTTATTTTGATATTCTCTTATTTTGTTTTGGTTATTTTTTATCGATGTGTTTTATTTTGATTATAGTTTAATTTAGGTTAAATATCATCCGTAGTCTCTTAACTTAATTCCAGTTAACGTTTTAGTTATTTATCTTTTTTTTCATTGATTTGGCCCTTTATTTTAATTTTAAGTGACAATTTGATGTTTTATGTTTTAAAATGTCAACAATGTTATCTTTTTTATTTTGCAAAAATCCTAAAAATTCATAAAAAATTTTTAAACAAAATCCATAAAATTAATTGTCATCCTCAATATAATGCAAATTTCATCAAATTAATAACTTAAATCTTTAAATAAACTCATATTTTCATCTCTAACAACATCAAATAAAGAATGAAATTATGAGTTTTATTTGAATATTTGAGTTACAAATTGATAAAAATTTTATTATATTGAAGAATATATATGTAATTAATTTTATGGTTTTGTTTTGAAAATTTTGATGCATTTTTAATTTTTGTAACAAAAGGATAATATTGTTGACATTTTAAAACATAAAATATCAAATTGTCACTTAAAATTAAAATAAATACCAAATCGAGAAGAAAAAAAAACTAAAACTAAAATTAAGTTGTTAAGAGAACACGAGTGTTATTTAACTTTTAATTTATTTCACTTTTATTTTATTGTTTTATTTTAAATTAAAAAACTTTTATTATGGGGTTTCTACTTATATTTGTCCATACGTTTTCCGAATTAGGGACGGGTCTAAACCATTACAAATTTACAATTGGGCTGTTTTTTTAGTTTGTGTTGGTTAGTATAGGATATTTTATTTTTTGTTCGCCATTAAAAATTCTAATTGTGTCTTATGAGACTTAGACACAAAAAAGTAGGTAACACAACATATTGTAAGTGGATTTACTATCATAAACTTATTTAATAATTTTGTGTTGCTCTCTATAAATACAATATCATAAATAAAGGAGAATAAATAGAGAGAATCTTATCTCATTAAAAATAATGTGTCTTGTGAGGTAAAAAAAAAGTAGTGTCTTGTGAAGTAACATAAAGAAGAAAAAAATTGTATCTTATGCTATGCTGACTAAGAAGAAATTTTAGACCATAAAAAAACTTTTCTCTTATAAATTTTGTAAATTTTAAGGAGATCAATTGGAAAATGATTTGCAGAGTTAAATTATTTTCTATATTTTTAGATATACAATGGTATAATTTTTATAATTAATATCTCAACTTTTTGTTTAATAGAATGATTTAATTTTTTTTACGGCTTTATGGATTGATGTATTTTTATATAAATATTTATTATGTATTTTTTTCTATAATCTAAAGCTATATTAATAAAATAGGAAAAAACAAACAAAAGTTAAAGTACATAAATCTAACTCGGGGATAGAGAGAAAAAAAAAAGCAAAAGAAAATATTTGAACGTGACGACGATCCTAGAGCGAGTATCATATACTGTTGTGATTTTTAATTTTTTTTAATATTAGAGACTACTTTAGTAAAATTATTTTTTCTTGTCTCAAAGTTCATTCAAAATATGCATAATGCATGTCATCTACAACATTCTGACCGAAAAACAATTTCATCTTCCGACGTTGTGTCACTCCAAGAAACTATATAATATACATATCAGGAACACACCTGCTTGATAGTTCCTTCAATATTATCCACTATATTGTCACTTGTCTCAAACGAACTAGTGTCAAAGACCTTGTGAATGACTAACAACTTTTTGACAAGTTTAGCAAATCGTTAAAGTAATAAACTGATAAGTAAATCGTCTCTACATGGATCATTATTAATTTGGTAACACAACAAAGTTGAAAAGACTTAATTAACAAAAAGGTTTATAACTCTGTTGGTAATTTCAAACAAACGAAAAATTAAATAAAGAAATTTCAATATGAGAAAAACGATCATGGACTTCGAATCACTTCTTTTCACTATGCAATTATTGATTTATTATTTTAACAATCTACCTATTTGATTAGATCAAATTAACCAATTAAACTAAGACCGATCACTTGACCAAAATCCCTTATGTGAACAGACTTACTACTCAAAGCATATCCAAACGTTAATTTATTAAACACATGTTAATACTTCATATCTTATAACAATATTGAAACATGAACATATATTTTGATTTCGATTGTTATAGTTTATGTTTTAATAACTAAATAATACTTTAAGTTTCAATTTCATGATGATCAAGCACAAAAAAACATCAACAAAAATATATAAATAATCAAATACGTTATAATTGCATAAATAACATACAAAAATTAAAACTACATAAATTCAAAAAGGTTCATCTAATATCTAATCAATGAGTAAATTAAATATTCATCATAATATATATAAATTACACAAATTGTACTATATCTCTTTTAAGGTGTAGCTGTTTTCTCTTTTGCATCTAAAAATCACAACCTAAATTCCAATTTTCTTTTCTTATTCCACATACAACAACGGCCCTGATGTGGCACTGGCCATCTCCTCTTTTCTTCACTCCTCTTTTATTCTTTCTCTTCAAAAATTTGAATCTTTTTAATAATTTTTGTTAAAGGTTTTTGAATATGTAAAGTGAAAAGAAAAAAAAATTCTTTTTGATATATAATAAAAAAAATAAAATAATCTCTTCATATGTATCAGAAGTAAGAGGACATAGGTAGATGATAGTAAGTAAAATATTCTTCTTTCTTTTCTCCCCAAAAGCAAAACCCTTAAGCTTATAAAGCTTTTATTTGGTCCATATATATATATATTATATATATAATATAAATATATATATATATTTATTAATATAATAATAAAATATTATTTTCATTGTGCAAATCTTTCATTGTTAAGCAATGCAATTATAACTTCGAAACTTCAGTAGTAAGGTTCCACTCAAACAATCAACTTGTTTTGTAACCAATGAAATAAAACAGCACTAAATATCTAGTTATGAGTAAATTAAAAGAATAAATATCTAATTGATCCAATACTCACAAGAGAGTAATCTATTTACATAACATTTAAAGTTAAACTAAAAACCACAATAAATAAAATAAATAAATATTTAAAATACATTTAAAACTTAGATATGATGAAGAATTATTACAACCTCAAATTTAGTTTTTGTTTGTCTTCAAACAACAATTTAATTCAAACAAGAATGAAAATCAATATTAAGCACAATGTTAACTCTTCATTCCATATCAAACTCGATCATAACAAAAAAGAAAGTTATACAATACATTCTTCATACTCAATTGTCACTTAACATCTAATAGTCATATTAATGAAACAAGTTCAAATCTCAAAACAGTTCACTACCCTAGTGACAGTTGGTTGAGGGTCATTCACCGGAAGTGGAAGCTCTGACTCAACTCGGGGTGGCACCAACTGAGGTACATGCGATTCATCAACAAAACCCTGGTCCCCGACCAGCCTAAACGGTCCTGTAATATCTTCTTCCGCTAGCATCGACTCCTTATCCTTCTCGCCATTCTCTGGTCCAAGCACTACATCCTCTGCTCCTACGGTGGCCTCCGTCTCACCTCTAACTGAAGCATCCTCTACAGCTTTCCACGCTCTACATTCACCCCGAGTACCGGAATCTTGAGGGTACAAGGATAGTCGATCCTCTCGTGAGTGACCTCCACGTGAGATACTTCCCCAACTCTCCTACTTGTCCTCACCACTCTCTGGGTGTAATATGATAGCCTGCTTGAGATGGGGTCGTATATCCAAGCAGTCGACGATGCTGGTCAGGGAAGTCTACATGATGTTTCCGTTGTCAAGGTAACAGTCGGTAGAAACGAACTCGGGTATCATCATCTGAGGGCAAGACTCAATTTTCCACAATAATTTAAAGGGTCACCAATCGAGAATTTAAAATATACATTGGTAACAATTATATCATGAAGACAAACAATAAACACTTTTAGCAGTTATGACATTATTACTAAACAATAACAGAGCATGTATATACATATAACATATCACAACAACATGACTCATATGCCAAACACCCTAATGCAATGTTTATATGACAGTGCACATGATTCCAGAATTTCCAAACCCTCATCGAGGGACATAAATCATAAATGTACCGCCTCTCACATACTAGTACTAATTACCGAGGTGCCACCTATCATAGATCAACACGATTTATCAAAGTGTAGTCTATCACAGACCTACACGACTAAAATCCTCGTAAGGATGAGATGGACCAATCAACTCATGGAACCATACTGTTGGCCCATTTTTAGTTAGCCACTAACACTGTGAACCCATCACGATCACCACTAAACTATGAAAATGCATTGAGCATACTCTGACTATTTCACAGCATTCATTATATAAATGTAGCTATTAAAAGACTCTTTTTTTAATACTCCACTACACACTAATAGTTTTTTCATACTTTTCATAGAGCATACTCAAAAATTATTCTCATCAAATAAATTCATAAAATGAGTTTTCAATTATAGTTTTTTTTCCAACAATTATCGTTACCACACTCACAATCGAACACAACAAAAATCGAGCTGTGTACCAACATTTTTCAATTAAATATATTGGACCTTAGTTAAATTAGTCTGTGTAGCTTTTAACTACCTTACAATATTTTTTCTAACTCCTAACCCCCCCTTAGAGTATATTTTACTAAAAGAGT
>PGTU02014824.1:0-13316 GCA_002896215.2 Cicer echinospermum
TCCATTGATGAAACATTAGTAATTTCGTCCTCCTTGGCTTGAATTCTTTCCAATTAGCGATTTAACCAATTGTGCATCCAATAGTTGGTTTTACTCAGAAATTTATGTCATTTCGTCCTCCCTATGTTTTCTTGTCCCATTAAGTTTTAACCAATCTTGTGCATTCCAATAAGCATTTGCTGTCATTGTTGATATTTAGGTCATTTCTCCACCACTAGCTATTGTCCAATAGGTTTTATACACCAATCTTTGCAGTCCAATAGTTGTTTCCATTGATGAACATTTAGTCATCTTTCCTCCCTAGCTTTCTTGTCCAATTAGGTTTTTAACCAATTCTGGCATCCAATTGGTTGTTTGTTATTGCATGAACATTTAGTTCATTTCGTCCTCCCTAGCTTATTCCTTTCAATTAGCGGTTAAAATTACCAATCTTAGCATCCAATAGTTTGTTTTGTCCATTGATGAACATTTAGTAATTTTCGTCGTCCATTGGCTAATCTTGTCCATTAAGGTTTTTAACCATCTGCATCCAATAAATGTGTTTGTGTCATTGGCCATGAATATTTAGTCATTTTCTCCTCCCAGCTATTCCAATCAATTAGGTTTTTTAACAATCTTTGCAATCAATAGGTGTGTTCTGTCATTGGTATGAACATTAGTTCATGTTCGTCCTCCCTACTTATCTTTATAATTAGGAGTTTTTAACCAAATCTGTGATCCAATAGGGTGTTGTGCCATGGATAAATTAGTAATTTTCTCTCCATTGGCTAATTCTTGTCCAATTAAGTTTTAACCATCTTGTGCATCCAATAAATGTTTGCATTGGATTAATATTTAGGTCATTTTCTCCTCCCAGGCTTATTCTATTCAATAGTCTTTAACCAATCTTTGCATCCATAGTTTGTTTGTGCCATTGGATGAACCATAGGATTCGTCCTCACATTGGTAATTCTGTCCAACTAAGTTTTTTTAACCATCTTGTGCATCCAATTAAATGTGTTTGTTGTCATGGTATTGATATTAGCATTTCGCACCCTATGCTTATCCTTTTCAATAGGTTAACCATCTTGTGCATCCAATAGATGTGTTTGGCCATTGATGAACATTTAGGTTATTTCTCCTCCACTGCTAATTCTTTCAATAAGGTTTTAACCAATCTTGTGCATCCAATTAAGTGTTTTCGTCATTGCATGAATATTTAGGTCATTTTTCATCCACCTAGGCTTATTCTTTCCTATTAGGGTTTTAACCAATCATTGTGCACCAATATCACTTTTTGTCATTGGAGAACATTTAGGTTAATTTTATCCTCCATTGGCTATGCTGCAATCTAATTTTTAACCAATCTGTGCATCCAAAAGTGGTTCTGGTCATTGCAGAATATTTAGGCATTTTCATCCACCTAGCATCTTGTCCAATTAGGTTTTTACCAATCTGTGATCCAATACGTGTGTTTCCATTGGATAAACATTATCATTCGTTCCTCCCATCTTCATCTGCCAATTAGGTTTTAAACCAATTGTTCATCCAATAGGTGAGTTTGTATGATTGCATGAACATTTAGTCATTCTCTCTCTCGTAGTTTATTCTGTCCAATTAGAGTTTCTTAACCAAGCTTGTCACAGTAAGTTCATTGGTATTGGATGAACATTAGTCATTTTCGTTCCTCATTACTTATTCTTTCCAAAGGGTTTTAAAGCAAATCTGTCATCCAATACGTTGTTTGTCCATTGGATGAACATTCTTGGTCATTTTCTGTCCTCCCTAGGCTAAACTCTTGTCCAATTAGTTTTTTAAACCAATGTTGTCATCCAATAGCGGTTTGATTTATTCAATGAACATTGAAGATTGTGTCCTCATAGGTTATCTTTTCCAATTAGGGTTTTAAACCATCTGTTACCCAATAGGTGTGTTTCTGTTATTGATGAAGATTCGTCATTTTTTCCTCCTTCGTTAATTCTTGTCAATAGGGGTTTACCCATCTTGTGCATCCAATATGTTCATTGTGTCATTGGATGAACATTTAGCGTCATTTTTGTCCTCCCTGGATTATTCTCGTCCAATAGGTGGGTTAAACCATCTTGTGCATTCCATAAGTATTGTTTGTGATTGGATGAACATTTAGGTTATTTTGTCTCTCTAGCCTTTCTGTCCAATTAGGTTTTTAAACAATCTTGGCATCCGATAATGATGTTTCTGTCATAAATGAACGTTTTAATCATTTTCGACCCTCCCCCACAGTAGCTAAATTCGTCCAATTTACGGTTAAACCAATCTTGTGCATCCAATAGGGTGTTTGTCCATTGATACCATTAGTCATTTTCTCCTCCTTAGGCTTATTCTGTCCAATTTAGCATGTGTTTAACAATTTCATGTGCATCAATAGCATATGCTTGATGAATATTAGATCATTTCGTCATACCCTAGCTATCTTGCCAAATTAGTGTTTTTAAACCAATTCTGTGCATCCAATAGTGTTTGTTCATTGATACATTAGGTCATTTTCGATCATCTAGGCATATTCCTTCTCACATTAGGGTTTAAACCAATCTTGTGCTCAAGTAGTGTGTTGCCAGATAACATTTATGAAATTTTCATCCTCCTGGTATTCTGTCCAATAGTTTTAACCAATCTTGCGCATCCAAAAAGTGTGTTCCTGTGTCATTGATGAATATTTAGTTCTCTTTCCCACTAGCTTATCTCTATCGATTTTTTTTAGGGTTTTAAAAACCCCCCCCCCCCAAATCTTTGTGCAATTCCATAGGTTGTTTGTTTCCTTAGTTGACATTTAGTTTCATCCTTCGCCTCCCAGCTATCTTCTCCAATTAGGGTTTAACAATCTTGTGCATCCAATAAGCACATTGTGTCTACAAGAATTATAGGTCATTTCTTCCACCCTAGGCTTTCTTACACCAATGTTTTTTAACCAAATCTTGTGCACCATAGGTGTGTTTTTCATGATGAACTTAGTCATTTCGTCCTCTAGCTATTCCTTTTCAATTAGGTTTTTAACCAATGTGGCATCCAATAGGTGATGTTTTGCCATGTATGACATTTAGTATTTTCCTCCTCCATGGCTAATTGTTTCCAATTAAGTTTAACCAATCTGGCACCACATAGTGTGTGTCATTAGATGAATATTTAGGTCTTTTCTCCACATAGTATTCTTCCAATTAGGTTTTTTAACATTCTGTGCACAGTATGTGTTTGGTGTTCCTTGATGAACATTAGGTCATTCTATCCGCCTAGGTTTCTGCCAATGGGTTTTTTAACCAATCTTGTTCATCCAATGGTTGTCATTGGCTGAATATTTAAGTCATTTTCGTCTCTAATGTTATTCTTGTCCAATTAGAGTTTTAACCAATTTGTGCATCAATAAGTATTTGTTCATTGGATGAACATTTAGGTCAGTTCTCCTCCCCTAGCTTATCCTTTTCAATTGGGTTTTTAACCAACTGTGCTTTCCAATAGTGTGTTTGTCCATTGGAGAACATTTAGTAATTTCGTCCTACCATTGGCTAATTCCTTGTCCGATAAGTGTTTACACCAATCTTTGCATCCAACAAATGTGTTTGTTATTGGATGATATTAGTCAATTTTCGCCTCCCAGGGTTTATTCTTCATTATTTTTAACATTCCCTGTGCATCAATAGTTTGTTTATCCCATGGAGAACATTTATTATTTCATCCTCCATTGGCTAATTCTTGTCCCAATTAAGTGTTTTTAACCAATTTGTGCCATCCAATAGTGTGTTGTGTCATTGATTAATATTTAGATCATATTCATCCACCTAGGCTTATTCTTGTCCAATAGGGTTTTAACCAAACTTGTCCATCCAGTAGGTGTTTGTTACCTTAGATGACTTTGTCATTTCGTCCTCCCTAGCTTATTCTTGCAATGTGTTTTAACAAATCTTGCATCAATAGGTTTTTAATGTCATGATAACATTTTGTCATTTCTCGCCTTAGCCTTATCTTGTCAATTAGAGTTATTAACCAAATCTTTTCACTATTTGTGGTTTGTATCATGATACATTTAGTTCATTCGCTTCCTAGTTTATCTGTCCATTTATTTACCAATCTATTCATCTAACAGTGATTTATCATTGGTGAACATTTAGTCATTTTCTCGTCCTGGCTTATTCTTGTCCCCAATTAGTTTTTAAAACTATCTGTTATTATATGGTGTTGTTCATTGGATTAACATTAGGTATTTTCTCCTCCTAGCTTATTCTGTACATTAGTCTTAACCAATCTTTGCATCAATAGTGTGTTTGTCATGGATGAATATTAGGTCATTTTCGTCCACATAGGCTTATCTTACCAATTAGGTTTTTAACTAATCTGTGCATCCAATAGATTGTTTGTCATTGGATAACATTTATTCTCTTCTCCTCCCGAGCTATCCCTTTTCAATTAGGTTTCTAACCAACCTTTGTGCATCCAATAGGTGGGGTGTGCTATTGATAAATTTAGGTAATTTTCGACGTACATTGACGTTCTTGATCCAATTAGTATTAACCCAATGTTTGCATTCTATAGGGTTGTTTGTGTATTATGCATGAACAATTTATTCATTTTGCGTCCTCCACTAGTTATTCTTTCCTAGTAAGGTTTTTAACAATCTTGTGCATCCAATAAGGTGTTTGTTCATTGGAATTTCATTGAGTCAGTTTGTCCACCCTAGGCTATTCTATGCTCCAATTAGATTTTAAGCAATCCTTGCATTCCAATAGGTGTGTTTGTGCTATTGGATTGAACATATTGGGGTCTAATTTCGTACCTCCCTAGGCTAATTCTTGTCCAATTAGGTGTTTTAACCAATGTGTGCACTCAATAGTGGTTGTATTTATGCAATGGAACATTATAGGCATTCTTCTCCTCTGTAGTTATTCTTGTCAATAGGTTTTAACCATCTTGTGCACCAATAAGTCATTGTGTCATTGGATGAATTTTATCATTCGTCCTCCATAGCTTATTCTTATCCACTACAAGAAATTGAACGTTTAGTGACAGTGAAAATCTGTAGGTAAACGTATAAAAACCGTAGGGATAGGCAAATTTACCTATACCGACGGGGTTTTTTTTCGTGGTATATAATCGCCCAATGCCTACGGATTTTCGCCGTGGCTACAGGGTATAGTGACAGAATTTTTTTCGTTGCGGTAAACATTTGATTTTACCTACGGATATTTCATTGTTGGTATATACTTTAGCCATAATTTATACAACTTATACCTACGGTTTTGATTCTGTTGCTATACATTTAAGTGACAACTTTTTTCTGTTGGTATAGGTTTTAAGAGTAATTAATTCATTATAAATATTAATTTTTTGTTATCAACAAAAATTATATAATAATTTAAAATTATTTTAAAATAACCAAATTATAAATAGACATGAAAATATATATTAAGACCAAACTAAATAAAGTTCAGTATATATTAAAAATTAATATAAGTTCTTAAAATAAAACAACCCATTAACCTCAAAAAATAGACATTAAAATAGACTTTTGTCATACATAACAATCTCAAAAAATATTAAGAAATAGAGTCACTAATTGGCCAATATTCCATCTTCAACAAACAATTAGCTTTTAATCTTCACCTACAATCAATAAAATAACCAAAGAATAATACACGATTCGAATAAAAATATTACTAATAAAATAGAGGAAAATGTTAATGATTTTAATAAAATTAACTAATACTATCTAATTACCATTTTCAATATTTTCGTTGTTTGTTTGGACTAAGTGAATTCAAAATGGTTTTGAGCACTAGTAGGCATAGCAGGAACCTATCACAAAAATAGAAAAATATTACTTATGAAAATACGATTATGGACTTATGAAGTTAGTTGGAAAGATAATAACTTAATTTATACCTGTCTTGCAGCATTGTATTATATCATTAACATCTGCTCCAGAAAACGATTTTGAATTAAATCTGCACATTGCTAAAAAGTTTTCCATATTCTTACTCTTTCGTGCAACTCTTCATTTTTCAGATGCACAAACCTATCGATTTTTTAGAATGAGGGAATCTGCCCACATAACATCGCACATGTGCCGTGTTTTATCAGGTCCTTGTACTTGATAAATATGTCATCCTCCAAGACATAGAACCTTGTGTGTCTTGGGTTGATTGAGAATTTCCAGCCTCATTATTATCGTTTTTATCTTAAAAATAAAATAAAATATTAATGATTGAAAATACCAAATTGAAATTGACATTCAAAAGCATGTAGTACTACCAATCAAGATCCAATTAAAAAACTCAACATTGATATAGGCTAACAATACAAAATCTCCTAAATGGTCAGTAAAAAATCCAATACAATCATCATACAATTTGAAAATAATTCAGACTTTGTCAAACTTAATTTATACACATTTTATATATTGCGTACCGTTAATATTATCAAAACTTACAATCAATTTTGCAGCCTTTCATTGACAATGTGTTCCATCTACGAGACTGTATCATGTAAATCTCTACGTCCATGAGCAACCACTCCTTTTGTCCTTTTACTCTACAACAAATAAATAAGTTAAATGCATTTCATTTTTCTAATAAATTAAAGCATAAAAAAGAAATAGAAATAAACCTTCTCATCAATAACTTTGGAGACTTTTTGAACCCATACAATGACATCTTCAAATTTAGCACGATTTTGGGCCTATTAATTTTACTTATTTTCTGCAATTGAAATAAAATATTAGTCTTAATAATAACTCTATATATTACTCATAATATATACGACTTACTTGTCCTTCATCAGAATACTCAATGATGAACCAAACCACGATATTGATTTGTTCAACGCCTATCATCTGTACAAGAGATGCAATTCTTCTTCGATTTACGTAGTCCAATATGCCATACTTAGATCACCCCTTCATTGCCTCCATCTCATCAGCTCAAGATTTTAACATCCTCTGTAAGTCATTAATGGAGGAACAAACTCAAATTTACTCTACACAATAAGAGTGTTAAAGAAACATGTTATATTAGTTAAATTGTTTCTTAAAGTTATCAACATGTTATGATGAAATTTGAGTGTGCTAAAAACACTTTCTTAAACTATAAGTATATATAAATTGTTAATCCATCAAATATTCTAACATCATCATTGTACTCAACAGTTAGCACAAAAACTAAAAACATGTTAATGTACCATCTCAATTGACTTCTTAAAAAATGTATATATTAATGATAATATAATACTCTATTAATTTCAACATTTCTTCTTTGTAATCATTTGGCATAACTTCCATGACTGTAGTTGATAGGAGCATATTGATACCTTCTAGCTACGCTACCAATGAAACGAGTTAGAGTTGTCCCTTCCTCACCAATGGGTCGACCATATTTGTCCAAATTAACGATTATTAAATCACCATGTTCCATTTCCCATACATCTAACATTTTTGTAGGACCTCTAGCCCGTTTAGGCTCTACTTCTACAAACAAAACAAAAGGACAATAACATTATGTGTGCATATAAGTCATAATAAAAATAATATAAATAAAACTTCAAAACAAAGAATATATAATTAATACCTTTTTCAATTTGTTCTTCTTCAACTTCTATATCAGAGGGAATTGAGTGAGATTCTACAGACTCACGTATGACACCTTCTGCATGACAAGGACTAGAACGAGTTTCTGCAACATTACTTCCTTCTACATTGGTTGAGTTTGTATTATTTGAAGTAGACTGAATTCCTTCATTATCACTTGCTCGATGTCGAATATTTAACTTTCTTCTTCCAGCCATTGCTTCTCTACACAAATTATAAATGAGTAACTGACAAAAGTCAAAAACATGACAAATCTAAAAGTAAGAAAAACATAGACAATCTAAAAGATATAATAAAAAACCACATAATGTATAAAATCATGCACAACTAGAACACACTTCATCGTCTTCCCATCATCCATATTATCAACATCAACAACTTCTAAAAAAATCATTATCGTCTTCAACTTCAAGCCTAACCAAATCAGTTAACATTTTGAGTAGCTTCACTTGTAATCGACCCATTAGTTGCCCATGAATTCTTCAATTTATTAGAATTCCTCATCACCCATATCATAGATATCTCTAACTTTGCATTGAGACAACAAGCCAATCCTTGTCTCCTCTCATCATATATATAAAACACTTTTTTAGCTGTGAGCAAACACAAATGGTCATCACAAATATTTTCCCAGTATGTTTTAAAAATTTGAAATTGACAAGCGTCATACCAAACTTATCTTTCTTGATACCTTTTATTAATATCAACCCAATCACATTTAAATAACACAAACTTGTACTTTCCAGAATAATCCAACAGCAGTATATCAGTTATTGCCCCATAGTAATTAATTTCATCTGTTGAGGTCTTTGTCTTTACAACAACTCCACTATTTTGTGTTTTCAAAAATCTCTCTCTCTTCTTTGTGTGGAATCTAAAACCATTAATCGCATAACCTGTGTATCTTCTTACTACCTCAGATGGTCCACGGGATAACCATCTAAGTTCATGAGTAACTTATGAGCTCTTTTGTTCATCCATACGCTGGATCTAAAATATTTCATGAAATATAGTAAGTTTATATATAAAAACAATCAGTAAAATTTAAATAATTAAATTATTATATGCTCACCCTGAGTTTAAACCACTCAATAAATTTTTGACCATGTTGCTTGTCAATTTCAAGTTGTGTCAATCGTCGTGGTCGACACTGTCTCTTAAGATGTAAAATGTGTTCTCTAAAAGTAACAGTAATAGAGTTAAATAAAATGTAATAAAAATTTCAATTGTATAAAATTGAATATATATGGACTTACTCTATAAATGAGCAACTGCATACATATTAGAAAGCATCATATTTATTGCCTGTGCTAACTCTTTCTTGCAAGTTTATTCTACTCACTTTCTTCCTCTTCCCTAATCGTAACTTTTTGTTGTTTCTTTATCCTAATGGCCTTCCAGAGACTTCATCGTCATTCTGTTAGTCTATCGAACCTAGTTTCTACCCGATAGATATGCGAACAAAACGTCAACATCATTGGCCAAAATCCCTCTCATATCCTTCCTTGGATGGGCTCTATACGTACAAAGGACTTAAGAAGTAAGAAGAAACCTGAAGTGAGAAAATTAAAAATATTATGTTCTCAACATCCAAAAAAACTTGTTTAACACTTTTAATAAACCAATTTATAAGAATACATACCTCTCATCGATACATCCATCGATAATTGTACCGGTCCAGCAACTTGGGCTTCGTGTGCCAAATGAATTACCAAATGCATCATAACAGTAAAAAATGAAGGAGGAAAAATTGTTTCCAACTGACAAAGTGTGATAACTATTTGAGACTCCAATTGTGATAGAAATTCCACATTAAGTACCTTAGAACAAATTTGCTTGAAGAAATTGCAAAGATCAACTAACACTGAAGTGACTTTATCTGGCAATGAACCCCGTAATGCTACTGGAAGAAGCTCTTGCATCAAAACATGACAATCGTAACTTTTCAATCCAAACATCTTGTGTTGCTTGACATGCACACAACGTGGGATGTTTGATGAACATTCATCTGGAGTTTTTACATTCTTGAGAATGCTTAGGAAAGATTCCTTTTCTTTGTTAGTCATTTGATAGCATGCTCTAGGCAAACGCGTTGTAGTTATATTAGGACTTGGTTGAGGATGGAGCATACTTCTTATACCCATATCTACAAGATCAGCTCGTGCCTTATAATTATCTTTGGATTTTCCCTCTTGGTTTAACAATGTACCAATAATGTTGTCACATACGTTCTTTTCAATGTGCATCACATCAAGATTATGACGCAATACATTATATTGCCAATAAGGCAATGTGAAGAAAATGCTCTTCTTTTTCCAAGGTTGGTGCTCCATTTGCTAGACCTTTTTCTCTACATTCATCTATTTGTCTTAAAATATCAGTCCCATCAAGTCTTTTAGGAGGGATCCTTAGCTCTCGTGTTCCATCAAAATCCCTACTATTCAATCTCCACTTATGTTTTGGGAGATAACCAACGACGATGACCCATGTGTAGCAAAATTTTTTACCATGACGTAACCACTGCGAGGTAGTTTCAATACCATAACATGGACATGCATATTGACCTTTAGTACTCCATCCAGACAAGTTAGCATATGCTGGAAAAGTCATTAATAGTCCACATCATAGCTGCACGAAGTTGAAATGTCTCTTTCTTATAGGCTCAAATGTTTCAATTCCATCATCCCATAACTCTTGCAACTCTTGTAACTAAAGGTTGCAGATAAATGTCAATGTTATTTCCAGGACCTTTTGGACCCGGAATTAATAGTGATAACATGAAGTATGGTTGTTTCATGCACATCCAAGGAGGAAGATTGTAAGGAATTAGAATGACAGGCCAAGTGCTATGAGTAATACTCATAGTCTTGAAAGGATTGAAACCATCTGAAGCCACTCCTAATCGAAACATTACGAGGATCTAACGAAATGTTGGATATCGAGCGTCAAAATTCTTCCAAGCAAGGGAATCAGCTGGATGCCTAAGAGAACCATCATTCAATCTACTCTCATGGTGCCATCTCATTGATTCTGCAACTTTGGGAGGACATGTATAACCTTATGCAACCTTGGTTTCAATGGAAACCATCGAAGGATCTTTGCTGGTATCTTTCTTTCGCCTCTCAGAAGTCTCCATTCCATTACCTTGTACGTCTTCATTTGTTGTTTTCCACCTTGACGTACTACACTTTGGACATACTTCATATTTGGCATATTTATCCCAATATAATATGCAATTCATTGGGACAAGCATGGATCTTCTCATACCCCAAACCTAATCCTGAAACAATCTTTTAGTTTCATAATATGACTTTGGCAAAACCATTTTCTTCTGGTAAAGCATCTCTTAGTAAATCAAGCAACATGGAGAATGACTTGTCACTCCACCATGAAGACACTTTAAATGATACAAATGTACCATAAATGATAGCTTGCTATACTTCTTACAGTTGGGGTAAAGCATTTGCTCATTCTCCTTTACAAATTCGTAAATTTAGAGTTTTCTCTAACTTCGGGAATCCTTTCACCTTCACCACAAATTGGCTCTTCTGTAGAATGAACTCCAAATACATCATGAACTAATCCATCCATGTCATGCTCCATTTCTACATGTTTGTTTAGTAGCGCTACTTGAAGTTCTAGGTTTTTCACCATGATATAATCCATTGTCTATAGCCTCTAAGAAATCCACGATGTGGATCTGTTAAGTGTTTCATAAACACATACGCGAGAATAAGATAGGGCAATTGGCACATTTTTGTAGACAAGGGCACATTATTTTTCCATTGATTTGTGAATTTTGAAAAGCAAATTCAAGAAATTCATTAACTCCTCGAATATATTCTCACTTTTTTTGGACGGATCACACATCCATTCTCTATCCATTTGGAAAAATTAACTGAAAATGGATGATGCAAGTCCTAAAAAATTAACAATCTTAAAATTCAAATGAAGAACATGGTATTCAACAACAAACATCAAATCATGGTATTCAACATAAAAGGGTCAAAAAAATTGTAAATTAAAAGTAATATAAATTAAAAGTTTCTTATATGATTGACACAATTGATTCACAATGGCCTACTTATAGGTAAATATTTGCTGTTATGCACTTGATTTTGATTCACAATGGCCTACTTATAGGTAAATAAAAATAAATTTTGATTCACAATGGCCTACTTATAGGTAAATTCAATGCACATAATTGCTGTTATGCACTTGATTTTGAAATTGAACATTTCATTCAATCATTAAAAAACTTGAAAATTAAACAAGAAACCTACACAACAGATTCACATTATACAAAACAGATTCACAACTTGAAATTAATTTGCATACACGCGATCAAAACAGATCCCACATTATACAAATCAGAGAATAACAGATTTGTCTTTAATTATATCGCTAAATGTCAGAGAAATCAAATTTTGAGGCACTATTTTAACTTTTATTATATAAAAAATAAAATTTTGCTGTTATGCACATTGATTTTGATTCACAATGCCTACTTATAGGTAAATTCAATGCACATAATTGATGTTATGCACTTGATTTTGAATTGAACATTTCATTCAATCATTAAAAAACTTGAAATTACACAAGAAACCTACACAACAGATTCACATTATACAAAACAGATTCACAACTTGAAATTAAATTAAACATACACGCGATCAAAACAGATCCACATTATACAAAAACAGATTCACAAAACAAATGCAATTGCAATATACAAAACATAGCAATATACCAAAAAATCTGTCAAAAAAAACAAAATAAAAATCAGATCGATAGTATTGAATGTTCTTAATACAATTCCCCACGAACTTGCAATTGCAATATTATTAGAAGCACAAGTATCAGCACGCAATCCACACAAGCCAACTGATCATCACTCAGTATAGGTGGCTAATATCCTTGATTAAAAATTTCTCTTTAAGATTCATTCATTCATTCTTCGTATGTATGGCTTCCATTTTTCTTAAATGCCATGCAGTGATGGAACTTGCCTAAGACATAATAATTCAATTTTTGGGAACCCAATTGATGGAACTGACATAAATTTAGTTAGGAGTTTTGTAATTAGAACAAATTAAACAGCAAGGCTTGTTCACATGTCATTCATCACAAACTTTTCTGTAACTCAATTTAACCCTACATACCATACAAACATTTCTTAGGCTAGTCACTGACTACCAGGCAGTCACTTATAAGAACTCAAAACAGTGGTGCGAGAACAGATATTGGTGGTTCAAGAAAGTACCAGTGGTGCGAGATGACGGTTAGAACGATCGGTGAGGTGCAGCTCGGTTTCGACGGCGCGATGGTTCGAGCGGCGAGTTGCACTGGTTGATTGACGGCGAGACGGGCGAGAACGGCAGTTTGGAGTGAGGAGACGGCGAGAAGGGAGAAGAACAACGATTGGGGCTCAGATTAGGGCTAAGAGTTGGCTGAAGAGAACGGTGAGAACGACATTTTTTGAGTGAGAACGGCGAGAAGAGAAGAAGCAGATTGGGGTAACGATTGGGTCTCAGATTGGGCTCCAAATTATGGGCTCAGATTGGTGAAGCAGGAACAGTTTTGAGTTTTAGGTGTTTTGATGAGAATGGGTTTTAGTTGGTACTTGGTACTCATTTAAAGGTTTTGGCTCTATTAATTTTTATTTTTGGGCTCCATAAAATTTGTTTTGCCTCCATTGAAAAAATTTGGATTTTATCTCAATTTATTT